>JAQIWA010000328.1:0-35639 GCA_034693305.1 Eueremaeus valkanovi | reverse complement strand
TTTTCAACAACTTTGTCAAGCCATAAAAACCAAACCACCAATTCGATTTTGGTGATTTTTCTTTCATATCAAACTTCAGTTCCTTCGCTAAAAATTCTCCCGTGGAACCACCACTCTAACACCTGTAGTTTGCTCTGTAGCATAGGGTGTTTAGATTGTCCCGATAATGCATATTTTCAGTCACGTGACAAAAATTTTATATAATGTGCAAGAACGGCGGGGAGTAGTTCTCAATAATGCTTTTCACAGAATAAGTTTATCTGGTTCCATTCAAAAGTTATTCAAATTTAGTTTGTGACAATAATTTTTGAGGGCCCTTCTATGTGTCCGCACGCATACAGAAAGAGAAACCAAACAGAAAGTGCACAGAGAGATGGAAATAGATAGCACTGGTATTGCAAGAAATGCCATATATTCTGCTATACTATAAGAAGTGAATAGCGAATCACGCGATCCAATGCACGGACAGACAGCCGGAGACAGTTTGTGGACACGATATTCAATTCAATCAAAAACTATACTACAAATAGATCTATAGATCCATCAGAAGAGTAGGAAAAACAGATTCTATGCCAGTATTGGCACTGATATTGTTTTTTATAAGCGTAAGAAATCGTTCATCGGTTCCATCGGTTGACTAATAATGCATTTATGTTTGAAAAACATTTTACTAAATTTGTTTCTAAAATTGAGTCTATGTCTACATCTGTTCTCACTTTTTCAATAGATAGCTATACTATTTGGGCCACACATACTAAACATTACCTGGGTATTTCATTCCGTTTTTCAGACGCACTCAGCCTTTCAAGAGAAGGGAACCGAATGAAGCAAATAAATTATTAGCGAAAAAATATATATTTCATATAAAAACACATAAAAAATATTATACTTTTCTCCATAAGATATAAAGTATATGAGAAGAAGAGACAGAGCTAACTGAGCAAAGCACCGATCGTTATACGGAGTAATAGTGCTTTATATCCTAACAGATGGCTTATACAGTGAATTAAATAAATATAGAATTTAATACATGTATTGCACATAAACAACAAATACTTTAATAGAAAGCCAATGGAAAGTAATGTAATGTTTTATGAATTATGAGTTATATATTAATATACAGAATATTATTGCATCGCTATATCAAATATACTCTAAATATTCTGACTGTCGTCGGAATCCATGTGTATATCCAGAATAATGTACGGAATAAGCACTGGCAGAGTGCGGGAGAGAAGACCTTTATTCACATTTTATTTATGTTTATTGCGATTCTGTACTGTCTGTATGACCAGTGCTGGAGAGCAGAGGCAATGGCTGAGAGACTAATTATTTTTCGTGTCTATCTAATTAAGAAAAGGGTTTTGCGACAAATTGATGCAATAATTTTTCGGTTGTCATTGCTTTCTCTCCATTTCATAGAACGCTTTTAGTAATAGTATATCACAACTGCCGGTAATGTAATTAACATCCAAACCATTATTGTTACTATTATTATGGCTTTTGTGTCAGTGAATTAGTGCACCGAAAATGTCGAATCAGCTGAAAAGGTATGCTCTCTGGGATGAACAGTGACTCTCAGTGCTATATAGAGCTAGTTTTGTCGGTAAATACATTTTTCATATAAAGCTATTTCAACTATAAATATATTGAATATTAAAGTGAAAAATACTGAGAGAGCTGTCGAACACTAAAGTCAGAAGAAATTAATGATTTTCGGCAGTGAGGTGGCCTCCGCTAATGACCTATTCAGCACAGGGAGGTTTTCGCTTTCATTCTACAATTGCAGACGCAATCCCATACTGTATATGGAAGACAACTTCTGCACCATTTCCATAGAGAAGTGCCTCAAAGGCTTTTAATAGACCGCAAAATCTTTTTTTAATACATTGTGTAGTAGTCTATGTCCTAAGGATTTCGGATTCAACGGACAGATATAAAAAAGCACTCATTCACTGTCATAGCCGTAAGGAATCGACCAAATGAATATTAAGTGCTCTCTTTGGCCATTACCTAACTATCAGCTCATATAAACCAATGCTAACACTACTACTACTACTACTACTACTACTAAAGAATTGCTACTAATTTTCGAGATATTTATAAGGGATTAGACAACAAATTACTCTTAAGATTAGCTGCCATTCAAAGAAACGATGAAAATGTTTGGGAAAAAGAGAAACAAAAATAAGTAATCATAAGAATTGTTGTTCACTATAATCATAGCAATGATAGCAATGCTTTAATTACTAATTAAAAGCACATAAATTACTATTTCTTTGACTCAATTATATTTAGATTCAAAATATATTTCTTTATATTCAAAATGATTTGCATCTAATCTAATGTTAATTAAATATATTTTAGTCACAAAACTATTATTATTATTACTGCTATAGATAAGTCTGGGATCGAATTAAAATAGAAAAAATAGATTACCTCGACATAAATGAGCTCAACTTTATAACCAATTCTTACTCTTCTGTTTCGATAGAAAAAATTGTTATTTTATTTTCACTTAAACTGATTATTATTCTTATGAAAAGACCACTAATTATTGATTAATGCATAAAAAAAATTCAAACGATTAATCATTTTATGTTTGATTTTTCATTTACAATAATTGCTTTCCTTTTCCCCGAATATAATTAGAGCTCTTTTTATATTTGAATGCAATTTAATTGACAGTCAAATGACTGTAAATAGTATTTATTAGCAGTGATTACGACAAAGATCTCTCACATCGATAAGATAGTGATTGCATATCATCGCCAATTCATACAAACAAATACTGTTAACAAAGTGTGGAATATAGTTAAGACAAATACAAGTCGACCCAAACAATAGAGAGAAGACAAGAGACAAAGTTAATTCAGTTGCACTCGTATGGAGTGATTGCATGCATGCCTTCGTTTAGCCGTAGAAAGTAAAGAAAGTCTAATAATATTTTAAATAGTGTTCACATGTTTACCAAAACATCGAAGACATGCAAAAACGTAAAAATTCTGATTTCTATTGATAAGCAAATAAAGTGCAGACAAAAAGAATACCTGAGCCGTACGCTTAATATATCCAGTATGTGTGCCAAGTGAAAGCTGGCGGTGCTTAACAGTTATGTAATACATGTATATAATATGGGGTTTTCAAAGACATTGTGTATATGTGTGAAGGACTCGCGTTATTCGGTAGCGAGAAATGCATTGCATGTCTTGTGTGCCGTCTATTGCCGTTGTGTGCCGTGTATTGCGTGGAACTATGATGTCCTGTAACACGACTGCAGGACCAAACATGCGACACAAGAGCCCATACAGAGTCTAACAGCTTAAATACAATGCATGTGTGCCTGTGCCAATGCATGTGTGCCTGTGTGTGCTAGTGGTGCATGCATAAAATCCAGTGCATTCTGTGCACAGTTATGTTTGGCGAAAAAGAAGGCAAAAACTCAATCAGACACGAAAGTTCGCCAGACTATCAAACATCTATAAAAACGAACCGACTCATTTAGTAACTCACAAAAATTTTCTGCTTTCACTGCTAAACACTTCACTCTCGCTCTTATCAGTTCTCTCTCTCATTCAGACCACAAATATATTCTTATATATTCTCTTGGTTCGCATTTCAATTCTCAGTCCATTTGTCTGTTTATATCTTCCAAAGACAATAAAAGTCGTGAAAATTAAAAATTCTCTACAATTTGTTTGCATATAATGTGTGTGAATGCGAACTCACAACTGATTTATCATTGGCTGGGCTTCGGTACTACCGAATATAAAACTGTGACAATCCTATTGTGCTGTGCAATCAATTTTCAACTAATATTTCTGTTGTTAACTGTTTGTGAGCAGTGATTAACTCATTAAGTCATTTGTTTTTATGTCTCTATTCTGTTAACTATTCTATATATTTATCCATTTATTGAGGAAATCAATGCCTTGATACTATTATATTATACTGTATACTGAAGTACAGTATAAGTACTGTACTGTACATAATAGCTGTGAGTGTTAGTGCAATGTCCTCTGATTTGAAGAATTTCATAGAAGAAGAAAATAATTCGTATTATCAATACGTTTTGGAGGAATAGTATATTCATCTGATCTCTACTTTAAAAAACATTAATTTGATATCAAAAGCAGAAACAGTGGATTCGATTGAGGTATTCGAGCATTCATTATAATGATTATACACATGACCACCAGTCAAGTCATCAGTGATGGATCAGATTCGACACACAGTATCACTACAAGAGCACAAACAGCAAACATCGCAATCAAAGGTAAGAAGAAATGAAATATAAATTTTTAAACGAATTCGATCTCTAATAGGTTTTCGGCTAAAAACACAAAATCAGAATTTAAACTACAGTTTTGTATACACTTTTCAATATGAAGTTCACTGCTAGAGAGCACAGAGAGCCAGAGGCCTATCCTTAGGATGAGAACAGGGAAATAAGATTACTCTAAACGTCTATCCATTGCTCGATTTGAGGCAATAACAGGTGAATCCTAAACATACCTTTCCTTCAGATCAGTTATCATTGCAAAACTGACGAAATGTCAAACTAGCAATCGATTTGACATTTGACCTTTACTACACTTGATTTTATAGAAACACTACATTTCTTAAATCATTTTTGACGGATTAAAATGTTTGCTTGAAATTAGTTTTTTTTATGTCTTCTCTAAAGTTTTAGTTTTATTTTTAGCTGTTTTGCTGTTTATATCTGAATATAATTATTATATAATATAATACTATTATTACATTTAAATTATCTGTTTGTATGGCTTTTTATTTCCCACAAATTATGTGAAATCTTTACTATTTTTATGATATTATTATAATATCATTTCAGAGTCAAAGACATAAAATACTTAATGTCTTTGAATTGTTTTAATAGTCATTCAATTTTCCATAATATAAGTGAAGCGAATTATATCAACATTTCTTTACAAAAAAAAACTTAACCAGAATTTAAATAAAAAAGCGGTTATTCAGTGAGTAATTACAGTTTCATTCAATGGACTGTCCGCTGATTTCTTGGCCGAACTTTCATAAATTGGCACAAAAACAGGAAAAGGATTATTAGAATGGGTGTGAATGTGTGGTAATCTATTCAATATGTAATGAAGGGTCAAAGCAGACATACCTTTTGCTATTTCTTCGTCTTCTTTTGGTGGCATACATAGTACCAAGATGATTCATGATTGCAATGGTGATGCTTCCGGTGATGCTGTGCTCACCAGTGATGGAAGGGTTTGAAAATATTGTATATAAATATCGGTCGAAGAAAAACGATTTACAATGAATTCATATCATTATCAAATGTTTTGCGAATAAATCACATATATTTCTGAAGACGTGTTGTGTAGACTCGGAATACGTTATAAGAATAATACGGAATAATCGATGCGATACTAAATGGAGAGAAGAAGAAGAAGAAACACATTCTTAGCATCACTTTTAAGAACAGAATATTTGTTTTGTTCACTATTTTGTCGTTTAATTCGTTTATTAAGGAATTGTGTGTAAAATAGTCATCAAAATCAACAAAAATATATAATCAAAAGCAGATTTGGAATAACAAAAATTTGGTCACATTTTTACTGTCGGAATAATAATCATTAAATATGTGTTTAATTGGCGGCAAATCAATAACAATACGAATGGTATGAATGCTTTTTTAGTCGAAATGCACATAAATATTGGAGCCGTTCATAGTTGGGAATAGTAGTACAGGTCTTATATTTGATTCGGCTCAAACCATTCTGGAATCATTTTCATTTTAATAACACATCTATAGCGTGCCAAACATGCTCTGAACATTTCACTTGCGAGGGACAGCCCACTCATGCCCCTGTCCTCAACACAGCCAACCGGCGCACTGGCATTCGGGGGAAGAGAATCGGCACCAGAAGAGAGGTTTGCAGCTCTCATAGTGTCTTTGTGTGCTGTTCTCACTCTCTGTGCACAGTCTGTGTGCTGAGTATATTAGTTCTGTTGGTAGAGTAGCATACCTGGCCATCAAAGCCTATCTAAACCCTACTGAACATTGAGTAGAAAGTGAAAAAATGGTTATTTTTAGAGTCTAACTACACCTGCCGGTGCTCACCGATGATATTATATAAGTTATTGGCTTTTATTATATAATTTGAAATTTACTTTTAGTCTAAAGAGAAGTAAAGAGATTGACGTAAACTATACATAATTTTATTGCATAACTATTCTCATTCTTATAGCGCTGTATATCATGTCTGCACTGTATTTAGTGGACTCAGAGAAAGCATATTATCTGCTATTCATTGCTTATAAAGAAGTTATACTAACTTTATAAAGAAATTAATGAATTTCTGATATAACAAACGCTATAATTATTATAATTTTTCATTATTTCTAATCTCTCTGTTTGTATACATATATTATTCATCTCTTTTTATCATTGCTTTCACTAACATAAGAGTAAACATAATTTTCATTTTATTTAATATACGATATAATTATAACTTTGTGTTGAATGCATGTCAAGTGAATCTAAAACAATCTAATAGTGTTTTGCCTTATATTTCATTCAAAATAAATAATAATATTTTATTTTGAAGACTATATGCAATAATTATCGATAGTATTAGTAGGAAATGAGTGGAAATTGTTATTTGGGAAAATAGTTTGGCTAACATTGAACTGAAAAAACTAGAAAACAAAATAAAAACTTTTTACGCCGTCTTTATAGTGCGTTATTAGGTTTTGCTTTCAATTTTTATTACCACAGGATATACGAGAAAAATAATTATTTTCTTTATTTTTTATTGCTTTGACTCGAAATCCAATTTAAGGAATTGAATGTATAGTATAGTATTCAATGTCAGTGCTATCAAACATTGGATTTTTAATAGTAAAAAATATTATATTATATTAATTAACTTTTTTCTTCTCTCTCTCTCTTACTCTTAAATGAATTTTTAGATCTCTTCCAACGATAAAGACTAAGACATTAATTACAGAATAAAATGTTGTTTAAAAATATGTTTTCTTTTTGAAAAAGTTAATAATTTTTTCAAATTTGCGATCAAACCGATCATAAAAATAGCTTAAAAGTGATGTCAATCACAGGTAATGTAGACGTATTATTGAATACCCGCTGCTATACATCGCTATACGATTACTACAAGAATTCTTTGGTTCCAACCATTGAAACAAAATTATTATTTTAAAACGTTTTTGGTTTTGCTTCTGAAGTATCGATGCCATAAATAAGTGATCAAATTAAGGCTTTTCTCTCTCTTTCTCCGATCAATATATTGATTAATCGAAAAAATGCTTTTTCTCATCTCTGAGACATACTTTTCAGGCTATTGAACGGATATTTATACGTATTTCTGACACTTAATTGAAATGTATGGCTCAGGCAATAGGAATCGGCGGCGAAATTGTTTTTAATAAATTTTATTAAACTCTTCTTTTTTTGCTCTTAATTCTGATTTCCAAATGTTAAAACTAATTAACCATTTATTAGAAATGGTTTTTCAAATAAATATTTTACACTTTTATTCCTTAAAGTGTTGCAAAGAATTTATAATTTGAGAGAATTTTTTTTATAAATTTTTTGTTCAAATATTCAAACGGAATTGAGTTTAAGTTATGCACAAATAAGATATGAGAAAAGTGTAATTTTTTTGTGTCTATTATATTTGAATTTAATAATAAGATAATCAATCATTTGATTCTTATTTGCATTAATAATGTATTGAAAAACCTATTAATGATTTATAAATTATGCATAAATTATTTCACATATTTGTTGTGCATATAATGAAACGATACGTCTGTTTGACTACTAATTATCGATAACTGAATTGTAATAATTAAAAGCGAAATACATTCGATCAAAACAAGATTGAGGGCCAGCACAGGCACTAACAGTTGGTATTGCTTTCAATTCAAAATATAAGAATCTGTTTCTCATTCAAAATACTTATACATAAGATTGTGAGCAAAGAATATCATAACAAAGTGCGATCCGAACACAGCTAATGACTTAGAAAAAAGTAATAAATTACACCAGCATTTGATTACCTGTCAGGCCTAAGGGATCCCAGAGTGAGAGAGAGAGAGCCGGGTATAAGAAGAAAGTATTCAGTTTGTGGTAAACTTATACGACGGCTAAGAAAGAAAAAGTTGTGCACCAATTGAATGGTAACACAAATACAGTTCGCATGCAATACATGCTATGCTTTCTATGGCATAGGGTATATGCGCTACTGTTTGGGTTCGCTCTATGATTAGGGCATATCTTAAGGTGCGATAGAGTTACCGACATTAGCGCACAATGAGCTAAGCGTGCCTTTGATAAAATTAGTTTCACTAACGATACTAATACTTGCAATAGAGTCAGTAAATCGTTACTATCTATCCATCTATTCAATGGTGTTTCACATTATTCTTCGAGTGCTCTTCCAAATGTGAAGAATTCCACAAATACTGTAATCAATTAAGAAGTGAAATGAGTTTAAACACTATTTTGTTTTTGTCCTTCTCTTATCCGTTTCAGAGCTATTTACGAGCATTTTCTCTCTCTTTTACTTTTTCGCAGATAATTACAATTCTTTGACAGTATTTTAATTAATAGACGACTGAATGGGAAAAAGTAAGTAAAAAAATATTGTCCGGAAGTTATCTGTTTTGTCAGTTTGTCTGAATCTCTTTAAAGTTCAGTTTGTTTAGTGGTTCCCATCCGAGCATAAACAATAAAATCGATAGTTTTTAGTTCTCAGCTTAACCTGAATTGTCTGACTCGAGTAGAGAAGAGTCGAATACTTAGGAAAAGCACTGTTTTGTGTCCCGAAGGCAACGAAAAGCACTTCATTTTTCGATTCAATAATTCACGAATAAATTTATTAATTTTTTTCTTCTTTTCTTTAAATTCTCTTCACTTCTAATGATCTCAGTCTTAGATAAAGAGCATACGTATGAAAATAATTCATAAATTTATAAGAATATAGTCTTAAAAGTGTTTCTTAATAAAGGAGTTGTGAAAAGAAAGGAAAGGAAAGGAATGGGAGTTATAAACAATTATTAAATTATTTAATTCTTAAGCAATAAATAACAGTCAGAGTTGCAAAAAAACGGCTGAATTATTAACATAAGAATTAATAGAAAGAAAGCGAAAGAATCAGTACTGGTCAGAGTGAGGGTAATCATCTGAAAACTTGGGTAAAATTTTTCAATTCATTATAATTATATACTGTATATCCGAGTCGTTTAAATTAGCTCTAAAAATGAAAATTATATTTAATTTCATTTAACTGAACCAAACAATTGTTACATTTTTCAGTTTTAATTATTCAGATTACCTTGTCTAATAAAATATCACTGATAATTGATTTTTTGTTCGGGTAAAAGGTCTGTTTGAATCCTAAAGATAAAGCCTATGTTTGCAAAATCGGTTAATAATTTTTTGCTTTATTTCATATGTATTTTTTGCATTTGAAATGTCTGCTCATCTCTGGTGCGAATGAAATATAATTTCAATTCATTTGGACTGAATCTCAATTAACTGATTAACATATGAATACATTTGAAATTCGTTACTAAAATAGAAATAATAAAAAAAAAGTTTAAGAATAATTAAAGTTTGAGTTATTCATACTCTCACAAGAATTTCTGCTAAATCTTAAAATTTTGTGAAAATTAAACCAAAATAATTGATATCTCTGTCCCTAATATAACAAATATTATTATTATTAAGACTAATATAATAATCAATTCTTAATATTTTGCTCAATTCATCAGTTAATCAATTGATGTTTAAAAACAAATCAAATGAAAATAACTAAAAATATTTTCGGAATTTAAAAAAATATATAAAAAAAATTCCCTTAATTTTAAGGAAAATAGAGTATAGGAATGAAATGTTCATAACATAAGAATAAAATATACGAGACTAGAAAAATGATAACTTAATGACAGAGATTTATTTTGAGAAATAATTCATTCAAATATAGTATCAAATTAGAGAAAGAGTGAGAAATAATTTTCTCTCAAAAAACAAAGTTCTCATAACTTTCTGATAACACATAACCAGACTTTTGAATGCGAAAAAAGTAATGATAAATAGAAATAAAAAAAATTATAAAATATTTTTTCAATTTCCCCTTCAAATTGATTACATATAATTTGAAAGAGCATTTAATTTCACTTCATTGATGCGTATTTTTAATTAAGAAAAATATTTCTCTTTATCTGATTTATACCAAAACTATATATAGTTTTAAATACATACTATTTTTTTTAGTTTTGTTGGTTCTCTGACTGTGAAAAAATCGCTGCAAATGAAGAATAAGAGTGACATAACATATCATCTCTTTCTAAATGAAGTCTTTTTTCTCTTTCTTCTCAGATATGATCAAAAAACAAGTTAATAGAAAAAATTGCTAATCATTTGAGAATATCTATGGAATTATGATTAATACGAATGTTTGTCATAAAATCTTAATTGATTTATGTGAGAGAATATTCAATTAATTAATTAATAGGAAATCATTTAATTGGAAATCTATAGCACTTGTAACTAAGGTCTAAGCAATCAAATACGTAACAAAAACTTGACCACATATCTTAAGCCTGACTTAATATAGTATATTTTGTATTTTATCAATAAAGTTAACTAGAAATTTTCAAAATCAAAATAACTGCCCAAGTTAGTTTTTAATACAAAATAAGTTTCAAAGATCATATTTTCGTTGGAAAACGGCTAAAGAGACAAAAAATAATTCTAATTAAAGGATTGCTATTCAAATATTTACCTAATTTTCTAGAATTCATTTAATTTCAAATCCCAATCCTTCTAAACTCAAGGGCACTTACCATACTGTCCATATTAATTAATACTTTTAAATAAATTCAATAAATATAAAATTAAAATAAATTAATTAAAAAATAATTCTAAAATGAAATATATTGAAAAATGAATAAATATTAATAACATAGAGACGTTTTATCCGGATTTTCTTATCAGGATCTTATTTATTGAATTCTAATATCTGTAAAATATTTGCTATCATTTGAAACATAAATGATTTGGATGTGAACTAATAAAAAATAAGAAATGCAGAAATTCTTTAACATTTCTGATAATTAAGTGACAAAATTCTTTAAAACTTTTCCCACAAAAACATAACTTTGAAATTATATATATTTTTTGCAACAATAATAAAATGTTATAAAACATGTAATTTTTTTTATACATATTTTAATGACATATTTTACAAGTTTTTAACTTAATGTGAAATAAACTTTTTTTTGTAACTTTTCTGTGCAAAAAAAAAGTTCAGATAATTTTCGTGTTTATAGATCTTTTGAAGTGATTACTGAATATCAAGAATATATTTATGAGGAGAGAGAATAACATCAATTAATTAAGTAAATGATTAAAATTAGAAATGAATAGAAACTTAATTGACTTGAATTAGAATCAAAACAATGATAATTATTAAAAATTATTAAATTTATTGACGTTAGAGTCAAAAGCAATTGTTTGCGTATTATTCCTAAAAATTATTTTATTATTCAATACAATAATGAGATTGTGTTTAAACTCACAAAAATTCTATTGAGAATCAGTGAAGCGCTTCGGGAGGACAGGAGTGTAGATGATGAGCATTGACACGAATACTGTACAGCACTGGTAGTCTAGTGCAGATCATTTTCTATTCAGTTTTTATTCAAGAATTCTTTAGAACTGATTTATTATATCATTATTTCCTATACTCTTCCCTATACTGTAGTCCTGTCTATAAACAGAATTAATATTAGATTAAGAACTAATGAGCGAACAGTACTCTATTGTGCGCTCTTTTGCTTTCAATGTTAGGGCATGTGTACTCGCTATGGCACAGGTATGCCATGAGTGTGTGTCGATGGTGAGGGTGGTCACCAGATTCTATAAAATAATAGTAATTTGGGGCAAAAAAATTCTAACATATTCTTAAAGAATTTATTTCTCATTAAACAAACTCCACCCGAATATTAGTATAACCTATTCATACATCAAATCAGTACTATATTCACCAAAATTTCTCTATATATTGATTCACCAAAAAATCTTGAATTTATGTACTATATAAAACATTTCATGGAACTTTAAGAGCTAGGTCATGTGTTGATTTTGTACAATATAGTATCCATTTGAGAATTTTATTCTCAATCGTCAGTAAACAAGACTAGAGTATAGACTCCACAGTATGGAGACAGACAATCAGTTTGTGCACTATTATCTGTTCATCACTTTCCACCACTTGTTCAAAGCATACCAACGCCAGCGGACAGTAAATCATTTCAGCTATGAATTAGAATACAGACGAAGTGAAAAATGGTATTCAAACCGAGTAATACCTGTCTCTTATTTTTGATAATTTCTTATCTCTTTCGACGATTTCATATCAGTTTTGAATCAAATAAACTTTTAACACAAGAGTTAAGATTAAGATAATTTTGTGAATAAATAATTGAACTTTTATTCAAAAAATTATTACTCGGTTTGAATACACATTTTTGACTTCGTCTGTACAGAGTGTACACTCTATTCGGCTGCAGAATAGTCTTCATATGTTTAGTAGAGATTTGAAAGTATTATATTCTCTCGAGTCTAACCACAAACCATTGCTTTACAAATCTTATTGAAATCTTGTTTCCTGTAATTATTGAACCGTGAGATGCATTCAATGCAATACATTTAGAATTCAACTAAAAAATAGCGTCTCTTCTATTTCTAATCACAATTTATGCTAATTTTTAATTAAACTTTAGCTCATTTTTGTGAATCATCCGAAAAAATATACTGATCTGTAATAGTAGTGAACAGAATATGATATAGTATTCAACATTTTCTGAATCAAAATTGATAATACTGTGTAAATCAGGTGTAAAAATGTAGCAAGATGGCCTAAAGGGAAAAGTATATGAAAGACATTAATTGTCAAGTTTAGACTTTGATCAGATTTAAGTCAGTCATTATTGGGGAGCTTTTTCATGCTCAGGCACGTTCTCAGCTAAAGATGACATGACTCAAATACTGTACTATATTCTGTACTCTCACTACAGTATAATAGCCCTTATAATTGGATACTAATTAACCCACACTTTCTTGTCTATCCATTGCTATAATATATGTATTTTAAGAATGAGTTGTATAACAAACCAAACCGAAGAGTCCATAGAATTGGTTTCAATAGAAACTAATCGTACGAATCAAATGCAATTGTTTTGACAACGAATTAATTGAAAAAATCGTTTCAAAACAAAAACATAAAAATAGAGAAAAAAATCTGAAATAAAAATAGAATTTATGACAAATTTCTTTATTCTATTAAGTATTATAGAGGGCTTGAGGTAACCGTCCATTTCCTGTCAGGAAGAGAAAGACCGATAACCGGCTGCTAATATATTTTCGCTATTTTGTTGGTCTGAGAAAATCATTTAAAGCTCTCATAACAACTGTGCAAAACAGTGAACATGTGTGACACAGAAGCACTGAAACTAATCGATACGATCGAGGGATCAATATTTCAAAAATTATTATCAAAACAATTATGATTTCAAAAGACTTCTCAATATTTAAAAGGATATGAATTGAAAAAAGTATTGTTTGAAAAATCTTGCCATCGATTCATAAATCATTTTTTCAATAATTCTTTGCAAAATTTTATGGCAAATATTGCCGTCAGTATTGACCATAAGAATAGAGGATTACAGTGAATATGATTAAGCAATAAGTATTAAGTGCTTATCGACTGATAATCATAATAAGTGATAGTTTTATATGAAATCATTCGGTTTGACTCAATATAATAATACATTCATTGAATATAAAGCAGAAATCATATGCAAAAGAATTGATGAAAAGTATATAATTTAAGGATTCGGATGGTTTGCACGACAGACAGACAGATAGACACTGTGTATAACAATTGTAAATAATAGTGGAAATAGTCATATAATTTGGACTTAAGCCACACAACTGTTTATTATCGAGTCAATCAAAATCATTGTTCTTTATGTTTACTTTTGAGTCTCATTTCCTTTACTTTTTTGAATTCATGATATGCTTATACCTGTACTATATTTATAGGTGCCTGTGCTGATTGTGCTGGAAGGACTGGCAATGACAGTCTATGGTCATAATTGAGTGCGATCTTTACTTCGTTGCATAAATAATTAAGTGTCAACTCCTATGACAGGTATGGGAACACATGAGACAAGAGAAGAAGAAAACTCTATTTAGCTCTTATGATGGCTCAGACAACCATTCATTGGGCTCGACTGAGAAGATCAGTATAAGTGTTGGTTCCGAAGACAAGAAGATCACTAAAGTTTGTTCAAACTCTTCAATTTAGATCCAATCATGGGATATGTTATACCCGAATGCAATGGATATGACTGTTGGCTAAATACAAAACACTAGATATAGATCTAAATTAGTTTATATCATATTTTCCATTCACTTATTCTCTATATTTTTGCTGTGGATTCGCATAAAAGAAAAATAAAGTGAATTTTCTCATTCATTAATTTATTGCTATAATTAAAACAAAGCTAATCAATAAAATCTATATTACTTTTCCTATTATTTACTTTATTGACAAATATTTATAGAAATATGAAAAGAAAAGGGAATAAAGTTTTCGATTTTTCTCTTAATATCTTATAATTATATCTAATAATAAAAATGATTTACTTATTATGATTGCAATACAATTAATGTGATTGCGATATAAGACATATAATTTATAATAATTGTCTAATGAACTGAACTGAACTGAACTGAACTGAACTGAGTAGACATTTATAGCTTAATATTGACACAATAGAGGAGTTGATTGGGGTTTGTGCGGACGAGTCGTTTACGACTTACGATATGATCTACTCCTGGAATAGCATTGGATTATCAATACTATTGACAAGACTTTGTTGACCGAACTCTCGTTCACAATCTTAGTCCACACTATTAGTAAATGAAAATATATAAACGACTTCTGGAGTGAAGTATTGTATGATTGTTGATAGTGAAGACCTCCCTTAAAGTGCACATTTCAGCCCCTTTTCTCACTTTACTTGTAAGCACTTTAAACGTCAAATTGCGTGCAAAACTCAGATCCTTTACTCAAAATTGTGCGATCGGCTACTGGCAAGTGATGGCAAGTGCTAACAGTGCTAACTCTCCACATGCAGTCCATCAGCTTTTAATACAACTCTCACAACCATTAAACTTCTCATTGATTACTGAAGAAGAATAACCGAAATTTGAAGCAAGTCTTCCACAAAGTCTTCTCTCACTCTGTTCTATACAAGACTTTAAACAAGACTTTTAAGAAACAATTTTTATTACTATATTTAAAGGTTAAGAGTTCTATCATTTGATAGTCTAAACAATTTGTGTAATTACGAGCGAAAGCTCAATGACTTTCTTATTATGACGAATCATAAGGAAATAATGTTTGTCTTATGGGAAAAATACATGCCGTTCCTTATGCTAGTGCAGGGATGACTTTTTTTAGTTTAAAAATTACTAATAAATAATAACTAATTAATAACTTTTTTCAATTCAATTGCAATTACTTTATTGTCGAAGAATTATTGTTACCCATCATTGCACCGGCCGTTTGTTTCAGTGCATTCAGTTGTGATCTATAGGCGAATTCAGCCATTAATGATATTTTGATGAGAATTTAATGGCATTAAGTTTTTTCGCTAAATTGAGCTAACATTCATTGCATTTAAACAGTCATTCGTTTATTTTAGGAATGAATTTATTATATTCTTTGCGTTCAAGTGTTGGGAATATCATTACTAGTATTTACTAACTCTTAATGTTTATTCAATAGGAAATCAGCAAAAATTAGACCAAAAATGCATCCATTGTTCAAATAGATTGCTTTCAGTGAATGAAAACTCTATTGATTTTCGAAAATATATCGTAAAATAAATATTAGAAATGAATAGAAAACTAATTCTCTCTCTTTTTAGTGATAATTTCAAACTTGCTATCAGTTTGAATATAATTCATCCTTCGGTAGGCTATTAGCCATTCAAACTGAAGATGTCTTCTGATGTCTTAATTCAGTTACTGAGCAGAAGAGTAGCAAAAAGTTTAATGAACTGTATTTTCCAATAATTATTATACAGATAATAGTCTTTTCTTCGTAAGTGTCTTATTATTGGAATGGCTTATAATTGAGTATTATTTCGATATGTGTTATGTGTTTGCAAATTATTATTATTCCCGAATCGCTATTGGCTTTGAAATGATTCGGCACAAACACTAAGCCATTTACATATCTCTTACTCTATTCAACACTCGACACAACAAATAGGCGATAATATCAATAAATTTCAAGGAGAAGAGAGAGAGAGAGAGAGAGAGAGAGAGAGAGAGAGAGAGCCGGCAATTGAGGTATAAGGTCTTAATTTCTATTTAAAGTATTAAAGGCTTCGAAAAATGATTTGATTTAGTGGTTGAAGTGATTTGGACTAACAATTTGGCGAACGGTCTGTTTTGAAGCTGAGAGAGACGGCAAACATGTTGTATAGTCTGTGCAAATGATTGTGCAATAGAGTTGAGTGACTGAAAGGCTCACATGAATTGCTGAATCGCTGTATTGCTGGCAAAACGCATAATTTGTGGCCATTTGGCCGCCCATTCAAACTGACATATCTGTTCATATCTTCATTTAGCCCATACACAGAACATAGTGTATTCTTCACTGCCATCATTCAGCAGCACCGGCACTACTCCGCCTCAATAACCCTTTCGTATTCATTAATATCTGGAGAATTGGATTTCTGAGACATGCGATCGAAAGAACTGAAGAATGAGTGCATTCAGAGCCCAATCTAATTGTTGTGATGCCTGTAATGCCTGTTAGTATTGCCTGTAATTGATGTAATGGCCAATACATACAACAACAACACAACAGATTTCCCTTTTTCTTCTTTCTCTGGGATTGGGATGCCTTAGCGTTCGCATTGTCTTCCCTTAACACTAGCAATGAGTTTGTTTTGGCATTACTTCCAAAGAAACAAAAATAAGAAAAAAGAAACCAAATTATTATGAACTGTGCTTATGGTGTCTGCGTTACAAACAGACATTTGAGCCATAAATTTCGAGAGAAAATTCTATGGACTGAAGCAATGACTAGTGAGGGCCCAATTGAGGATCCCATCCAAAGCCTATTGACGCTGCAATACTATAAGCATATGTAGTGTTTATCATATCTATTATTAAGACCGGATAGCAATATGTATTGTCATTATTAACTTTTGTCATGCATTTTATGCCTTTATTTGAGAATTAAAATAGTTTTAAGAAATATTATTATTAATAATATATCCGATGATTACATAGCAATTGCTTCTGTGATTCTATCTCTGTCTGTCTATCTTCGAGTCAGAGCTAAATCACTTCATTATAAATGCAAATATAGAGCTATGAATGTCTCGCACAGTATGTACAGCACACTAGTAGTACAGCGCACTGTTATGCATGCAATCACATTCACGAATATTGTTTTTGTGTGTCATTTAATTGAGTTTATATTTCAAATTAAACATTGAGCATATGATCTGATGAACACAAGACACACCACAGTCTTATTTGCCTTAATATCGCAAAATTGATTCGCATATTGAATATAAATTTTAATTTTGGAGATCGAGTGTGTCGTGCAGTCGATTTGTGACAGAACTTAATTAACATTCATATCACGATCGCATTTACCATATAATGCATTATAACTGTTATTTTCATTTCTATTATTCTTATTTAAATAATTGAATTGAATTCCAGCACATATTTTGTTCACTGATTAGATCTACAACTGATGCACACAATTCCACTATCTTTTACTACATCTCCCAAATCAAAGCCTGTATTCAAAGTGCATATAATGTCAAAACAGAATATACTGTAAAAGAATTTAATTTTTATAATGTTTTCTACTTATGATCTCAACTGAGTTGACATTAAAGTGTTTGATCGGTATTTCAAGATATAATCCACACTGTTTTTGTTTTGTGGTCGATATGTGCGCTCAGTGTTAATGTGTGAAAACAAAACTTTATTTTTGTGGATAATTTAGATTATTATAATGACTTAGGGGTGGGTCGAGTCACAACTTAATTCATCAGTATAACAGTCTGGGCGATGGGCTCGAGCATCGGGTCCACACAGGAGACTGAGAGAGTGAGTCACTCAAAGAGATTGATTTCTATTCACAATAGTCTTTATTTGCGGCAAAAAGTGAGCCTAATATCGACGGCACACAGAGCCGACAGTACTGATGATGTTGTGGTTTTGTAGCTAAAAAATAGCAAATTCTAAAACATATGAGAAGGCGGTGTATGTCATGATTATGTTATAAAACACAACAAAAAAATCGGTTTTATTCCTCGGCCTTCTCCCAGTCCTACTCGATTGGCAACGATTGCAACGATGGCATCGACTGCAATATGATATACATGTGAGGTATAAGCCATAGGAGCCATACATATTAATACAGTATAAGGCATCTGCACATTAAAATGCTATCTAATAATAAATTTGTTTTTTCACATTAGACTTAATTAGTAGATAAGTACAGCTGCTTTGGATGGTTTGGATGGCGAACTGTAATTAACTTTTGCCACCATTGAAGTCAATATATATCTGTGCCTCTCATTTAATCTCGATGAGATTTTCTCTCTCTATTAGCCCAGTATAGCTTATTTTTATTTATGATAAATAGAAAATTGAAAAATAATTTCTCCTATTTATTGCCTTAATATGCCTTCTGTTTGATTTTGAAGATAACTTCCGTATGAATAAGATATATAGAAATTCTTCTTCTCATCTCTATTATGACTATTAAAAAACTATTAAAATATATTGAATTCTTGTTATTCTAGCAATCAATCAATTTTTGTATAAATATATATAATCTCAAAAAAGTATATAAGAAATAAATTGAAAAAATAATTCTTATCTCTGTATTATATGATTAAACTATATTTAAAAAATAAGCTCAGAATAAGTTGTGGGAAAATATTTGGAGACAAACAAATTCTTATGCATTCGTTACATATCTTTATTTATTTACATTTAATTGAATGAATATTTATGAAAATTATTTATTTCTAATCAGAAATACTGTCAAAAATTTTGTGATCGATTGAAGCAAAAAAGTTGTCGTCTTTGTGCTAATCAGTTGAAGATCAGTAACATTTGAAATGATAGATTAACCCACGATGTCTTGTCTCAATTTTTCAGCACATTCTAGAAAATCACTATAAGGTAGACATAAACACCAGAGTTGTGTAGAGAAGGAAATTTGAAAAATATATTCATGAAAATTGTTTATAATATGAGTTTAAACGCCAAACATATTATTTGCAAAAAATATATAATTATTGAAATGAATATAAATATGATTTTAGGCATCATTTCTGATACAGAATTCTATACGTGTTGTCTAATCGCTTATTAACCATAAGCTTAAGAGAAGATCTGTTAATGCATCAGAGCATAGGTAAGGGAAAGGGACGAGAAGGTGAAGGAGAGAGTGATTCGGTGCTTGTGCTCATCCGGACTCAATAAATCTCGCTTAAACTTATGAGACATTATCTCCTGTGCCTTAAATGATCAATTATTTTCGTATAGTTGTCAGACTCTTCAGCCCTGAGGACCTATACAATGGTGACTATAGTTTGTACGCAACGGCAGACTTGACTATTGAGTGTTAAATTCATTTCCATAACATTTTATCTTAGGCTGAAATCAACACAAAAAAGTTAAACTCGATATCAATTCTAGAAAATAATTTTTACTTTAAAAAGTTGGAAGTCGTGAGAAAATAATTTGACACAAATGACAGGCCTTTTCAGCTCAGGTAACACTAAAGAATACTAAACCATATTTTTTAATCAAATGCTTATTCATAAATATATTGAGATTTTTTTTCCCAATAAGTTATTAAAACATTTATCAAATATTAATTTTGCTCATAAACTGATAAAATTGAATGTTTGTCTGCAATATATTTATTGTTAATATAGTTTTTTTTATTACAACTTGTGCTACAATTTTGTTTATATATGAAAATTATGTATTTATTATAATTGAATGCATTTTATTGAATAACAAAAAATATAATAAATTGCTATTAAATTAAATAATTTCGTGATTCTGGCCGTCGTTTTTCAATATAAAAGGCATATAATATATACCTTTTGTGTATTTGAAAGTTTGGGCGGTTTTTACAATTAAAACCAATTTTATGGCATATTTTTTAACATTCAAGAAAAAAAACTATTTATATAAACATAAAGAATAAGAAAAAATAATTCTTAGAAAAAAAAACATTTGATCTTTGGATGAAAAAGTTAATTGAAAAAAAGAGTAATCAAATTCACACAAAAGAGCAGGCATAATTATTTCCATAATTAATGATTGAGCATGTCAAGTTCAACAAACATTTAGATAGAAAATATTAAAAATAATTTTTTTCTCCTTTGAATTAAAATAATTTAAATAAATAATTGTATTTTTCTTTTCTGTTTAATTATATTCATCTTTTGCTCGTTTTTTCTAATTTTGAAATTAAATTATTCTAAAGTCGTTATTAATGATAATCTAATCTATGCTAAAGTGCCAAAGGATAGAGTTATTAAATTAGAATTCTTGCTCAAACTTCCTGTCGTCAGAGCCCCCTCTGCCCCCCTTTGCCCCCTCCTAAGCAGACTGTGCTTCAGAGATGAACAGCTCATTAATTAAACAGAGGAAACATTTGAGAATTTTGGTCCTTATAATTGAAAAAAGAGTCTAAACTTTAATTACAATTTGAATTCAAAATTATATAAATAAAAATATTTTTGAAATTCCTTTCATTATTATTAGTATTATTTAATTTCTTATTCAGATTTCTTTTAATAGACTTTCATCGAGTTATCCAATGAAAGAATGGATCAGATGTTGGATTGAATTACTTTTTTAGCTTAACTTCTTATGAAATGATCTGCAAATAGGAATTCAATTAAGAATCCAATCTATTGAAAGTCATTCAGTCATTCGATCAAAATTATTGTTATTTATGTCAAACCAAGGACTCAATGACATGATTGAGAGCTTAATAATTTAATTTTTATTTATAGATATTATGGCACAGAATAAAAATTATTTTACCCTTTGATAAATGAAAAAGTTTTCTCATTAGTGAGGCCTTTGGCTCACATGAAGCCGATGTTCAAAAGCGATCACTAAAAGTATCTCTGATTTGATTTCAAAATTGCAAAACTGTTTAATAAATTAAAAATATTTTCAGTGAAAAAATCTATTTAATAGAAAAAAATAACTGAAAATAAGAAAATTATTTTTTAATTTGCGATAAATTCATAATATTTTTATCCGAAAAAATAGCCATAAATAAAAAAACAGAAATTTTAATGAATAGTAATTAGAAAATTAACTAATTTAGTAAATATCGTAATATTAATATTATAAGTGTTTTTGTACAGAATTTTCTCTTTCCTTTAGTGGCATTTAATTGCTGTACAGATTCATAATTAATTTGATTAGAGTTATGCATGACTTTGCCATTCAGTATACGAAAGTGAAAATTGATTGAGACTTAAAACGTGTTTTTGCATTAAATGCTTATTTACGAGATTTCAGAGAAAAAAATCTTTAAGAATAGTATAGAATAAGTGAACAAAATATAAAACAATAAAAGCATAAAAACATAGTTAAAGACAACATTCAATACGTGATCAGTGGTTTGACCTTTCGTAAGCCAGTGTATTATTCCTCTCAATTATAATGGTCATTAAGGAGTGGTTGTACAGGGGGCATATTATGTACCTGTGCTGTTGTAGGTGGTCGTTCGGTCGGGACATTAATGGTCTTTTAATAAGTATTTAATAGTGAATTCTGTACTTCTTATGTAATACTAATGTAACTTATTTTCTAAATTTTTTCTCACTTTTCTCTTGTTTTTGTTTTTGCCTTCAATTCAATAATTGAGTTCTGTATAAAAAAATGTTTAGAAATGAGAATAAGGAGAGAGAAGTTCAGGTGAGACCAAAGCAAGAGTGCAATAGGCCTTACAATCTCAGACATTAAGTAGTTTTGGCTCTTTTCAGCGGTTTTCCTATAATAAGAGCTGAACATAGAGTATGGAGAGTCCGGCCGACACACTATGTTTCTCATCCGGGATACATAACATTTTTCCTCGACGTCAATATCATATATCATTAAAAACGAATTGACAGCGTTTATACAATTTGGCAAAACCTCCAGAACTGAACTGTTTTTGCTTTTAATACAGAGATTGACTCAAAGTATTCGTTCGTTTGCGCAAATAATATACTGAAAACAGACCGAAAACTACTAATCTTGCTATGAATTGCGGTCCACTAAAGGCAAAAAAGTTCATTCGGCGCCGAATTCAACGCCAAATTAGATTTGATTTGTTGTATACTTTTTTCTAAAGAATTTTTAAAACTCTTTATAACTTATATTTTTTGTTTAAGAAAATGATAATTTGAAAACAGTTTGGAGTTTGGCTGAGAATTCAATAAATATTAATATTTTTATAATTCAATAAAAATTTACTCAATTTTAATCCTCTTTTTCAATGTATTGCTCTTTTTTGATGATTAATCTTATTTTGAATTATAATTTATTTCAAACACTTTAGTTAAATATATTCATAGATTTTATTATGAATTTTGTTTGATATGATTCCTCAGAGCAGAACAGATTGAGAGCCGGGTATGAAATGAGTACTTAATGTACAGCAAGTATTCCCTAAACTTATATTTGTATTCACGTCTCTGATCGACATATTCTTCGTGAAAATCTATAGCATTTCTGAATAGAAGAATGTTTAGAGAGAAGGAAAAAAAAGTTGTGTCGGAGTTGGCTCTAAGGCAGAGGCCATTCATTAGAAATACATCCATCATTGCAATGATTGCCGCACTGAATGCCGCACCGAATATATTGCCTGTGCTTTCAATTCTATCACAATTCAGCCAACATTTTGGAGAGAGAGAGAGAGAGAGAGAGAGAGAGAGAGAGAGAGAGAGAGAGAGAGAGAGAGATATAGTTTGTATTTGAATGTATATTAAGGTGTTATTTGTTGGGATATATTGTGTCTACAAAATCAACTCTGATCTCGAAGACAGTCTACGGTCTGTCCGTCTCTTTCTCTTATTCCGTCTGAAAACTAAAAATTTCTCAAAAACTTTTGCAACAATTTATACGAAACACGCAATTCCTTCCCTATATTGGATAGAATGGCATCACTTTAATAGAGTGTAAGAGAAATGTTTGTTTGGATGTGCTCTCAAACGCCATATAAGACTCTGGAAGTCATTTGTTTTCGCTTCAAAATAATCAACTTTTTTGCTTACTTTTATGAAATATAGCTACTGTTCTCAGCACACCGTAAACCAAGGCATGTGATGCTTGCTCTATGTGCTTGAGCGCAATTCCCTTTTTACTGATGGCTAGAATTTTTTAGTCACTGTTATAATCATTCGCTCAGATCTGTTGGAAATTCGCGTTTCGTTTAGTTTTTGGGTAATATATCAAAAATATTTTGTTATATAATTTCTGTTTAAGAGTACATAAAAACTGTGAGCAATCAGAGGATATTTTAAGTGCAGATCCAAACAATCACAACATTCACACAAATGCTAGAATTCCCGTCCGTTCCCAGCACATATACCTGTGCGTAAGGAGCACGCATTGCGCTCGTTTGCCTCAAATATCAAATCTAGTAATATTTGTTATCAGTGCAATTTTTCTCACCAATTTTCTGCCTTTATGTAATCAGGGTTGCTTGATATAATCAAGGCCTCTGGTCTGACCACTCATTGATGGCATGTTAGGGGACTGAATGAAAATAAACATTTACTTCTGGTGGAGCTGGTGCTACTTGCAGCCCTCCCAATCTTGCTTGATCCTCTCTATTAGAGTTTGGCAAATGCAGTGCAGTTTGTGTTGCAAATGGTCACTGGTTTTGATCGTTATTTAATCATTAGAATTGATCCGAAATCTCTATTCTTGTGGCTAACAATTGAATCGCCAAATGAAGTGATTCAGTGCTTAATAATAGTTAAACCGATTCTCTTATATTCACAAATAATCAGAATTCTTCCGCAACAATATTGTCGATTATTCAATGCTAAATTGAGCAAGGGTGCGGACAGGTATGTCTATCGAAATAACATATATATATGAATACTATCAATACTTATGCTGGTTGACAAAGGGTCAGTTTTAGCACTTAATTTGTCAGGATTTTTATGGATCTCAAGTAAGGCAAAGGTGTGCTATCGGACAGGTTTTTGCATCTCTGAATTTGAGTCTATATCAATTAAGAAAGTTGAATTGATCGAGATAATTATTTGATTAACTAATCAATAAACACTTATCTCTATTATAATATCTATAATATAAACAAATAAATACTTTGCATACGATTTAATTGAATGAGAAAAATATAATATATGACGGAATCCTAGATTGCATTCAACTCCTATTCTATTGTTATATTGTTTGTTCAAATATTTCAACATTGAATTAAAATTGTGACCAATTAAACAATTATAAAATTAAGCCTGACCAAGCCTAATTCGATTGTTATATACGACTTATTAAGTTAAGTAAATAAAAAACAAAATTAAGTTTTAAAATAGAAAAAAAATTAAAGGAGTGTTAAAATAGTTTTGAAACTAACAATAATTTATTGTATTTAAAAATTTTGTTAAGAATTTATGGTCAAAACAGTACACACTTAAGCGAGATGTCAGAGAGCCGGCACAGGCCAGGCCTTGGAGCGAAAATATATAACTGCTCGCTAATCGCGTGCAATAATTAAGGAGAGTTTGATATAACAGTGGTTTCTATTCGTAAGACATTAAATAAGTATTCAATTGAGTTGAATGTAATGCCATATAATTTCAATACTAATATAAAGTACTCTATGTATTGCTATTTGTGTAGAATTTTAAATATGAAACTTATGAAAGACATTATATGATTAACGATAGGGACAATGAGAATGTGTACACACTTCAGGCACAAATATAATACTGTACTTTATATGATGCTAAGCAGCATATCCTTAATTGTCATCCTTTTAATTGTTTTGTCTATTCTATGATTACATTACTTAAAGTGTTTATTATTCTTATGGTTAAGAATATATAATTTTCATATCATCTCAACAATACTGATGACTATCTTTCATAGAGTCAAGCAATGACTTTAATATGTTCTTTAATCAAATGGTTTTACGCCCTTTCCGTTAGCGTAAAAAAGTTTAATACATAATATATTTTTGAAAATTCTGTTAATATAACTACAAATCGAATAAATCCATGGAAACAGAGAAACAATATAACACAACAATTGTAATATAAAGGTTAAAATTAAGGTGTTTTCCTATTGTGCTCGACTATATTCATAGGTAACACAAAAAAATTATTGTATAGTTTTATTTTGTATTCTCTATCCATATATTCTGAAACAATAGTTATCAACAATAAAAAAAAGACTCAAAACTTCGTTATATACTAAAAGTTAGGCAAAAAATATTATAATTTTTCAAACATTGATATCATTTTGGAATAAAATAATGTAATTAAAGCCAAAGGGAATATTCATAAACATATCATTAATAATATATTCTGCAAAAACATATATTAATAACTGAGGACTGAACGAGAAATTATGAGCAAAAATCATCCAATGATAGTCTGCAAACAAAATACAATACTTCAGAGATATATATATTATTTGCAATATTTAGACAGAAAACTGAAGAAAACATAGTATAGAATGGATTCAATACTAATAAAGTTTATGAGAATATTATAATAAAAAGTTTTACTAATATTAGAATAAAACAAATAATAATATATTCAATGAGTTCTTCGCGTAGTTTAACACAAAAAGCATTAAATTCTAATATAAAATAAGAGAATACAGAATAGAGTTTATGTTAAAATTTAACCTGAGATCAATTTGAACATAGGCTATAATATTGAGGAATGCGCTAACTTGTGAGAGACAGACCAACTTTGGTGGTCAGCTAATACTGTTAACAAGAAGGCGGTCTCAAATTTATTTTAAAACTTTATAGTTTATAATTAGGTTTAAGAAGATATAAAAAATATATATTCAATAATACAATATTAAGCACAGAATTTAGGCACAAATAAACGATACGATAAAAGAATCGTAAAAAACAGGAAAAATCATAAAATATTGAACGAAATTACATGTGAAGACTGGAGAGGAGCCCACATATGCGAGACGAGAGACGAAAAGACTAAGTTTGTAATAAATTATATTTGAAATAAAAATCTTTTATTTTAATAATAATCATAATAACAAGTAATTTAGTTTCTGAAGCTATAAAAGTATTGAAGCAAAAAAGTATACCCAAAATAATATACATAAAAGTATTTGAACTTCATTTACAATTAATGTGTACTAAACAGAATTGATTACACAATTTATTGCTTTAACTAAAATACTATAAAAGAAAAGAATACGTAAAACAAGAAGTTTTAAAATGAGCACAGGTAGTAAAATGTGCAAGTTTACAGTATGAAGGTTGCAGGGTTACTATAGAAAATTGTTGGTCATCGAGACCTAATAAAATATAAGCCATTTATTATGATTGGAAAAATGTATACAGCTCATATTAGCTCATATTAGCGCATTTTATTCCAAATGCAGCTGTTCTTAGATAGCAATGTGTGCTTAAGAAAGCTTACACTCATTGCAGACAACTTTTTATTCCTCATTCGCTATGAGTTCAGAATTGTTTGTATAATATCTATAGTTTGCACTGAAAGCCATTGAAATAGAAATAAAATTAAAGCTCAAAATGATAGTCCAATTTGTGTACTTCATATTTAATAACAAATTTGTTTCCTTTACTTGACTTTACTTTTATTAGAATTGAAGATTGCTATCAATTGCTTCCATCCGGAGACTAATGGCTCTACTGGTCCCACAACACACTAACATAACAAGAAATTCAGACCAAATGCTTATAAATTGTATTTAATAGATAGGTCTGAAGGAAAGGCCAACTGAAAAGAAAATCTAAAAGAGCACTGGAGAGTATCGCAGAGCATATAAATAAATATATTTTTCAATTATTAATAACAAGCAATTTATTAGTATTAATATTATGGGAACAGTGAAAATGTGTTGTCATATAAATAGCTATTCAGAGCATAAATGGCAACAATTATATCGAATTAAATGACTAATTAGACGACTATTACTGCTATTAGTTTGAATGTGGCAGAGCTCAAATAGACTCAAGTACTCTATGTATTGGCAAATATGAGCCCAATTTTGATTTCAGTCTAATCATCGACACAGCGATTTACAATAATTTTCTATTCATGAGCACCGACACTAAAACCGTCTGTTTTTTCATTTATTTTTTTCATCTTTTTTGCTGTTCAGATGATATGATCGCTTATACAGTATAGCAGTTAATGGTTTGAAGTAATTCAGAGCAATAGAAAAAGTTTGAATTAGTTTTAGTTTTGGTTTTGGACAGAGTTATATCCATCTGCTTCTCACCCAATTGTATGGGAGGAGTCGTTCCGAACTCATTAACGAGACCTTACAGTCCTTACAGTTGCCTCTAATAAATGATGAGAAGAACAAATTAAAAACCAAAATATAATTTCACATTCCATTGACTGACGCACACAATGTTAAGCCTAAACTACAGTATAATAAGCTTTCACTTGAATTAAGTCTAATATTATTTTTTGCAAACAAAATGCAAAAACAAAAATATCTCTATAAAAGAGTTTGTAAAATTAAGAAAATACACATATTATGTATC
Organism: Eueremaeus valkanovi; assembly: GCA_034693305.1. Taxonomy (NCBI): domain Eukaryota; kingdom Metazoa; phylum Arthropoda; class Arachnida; order Sarcoptiformes; family Eremaeidae; genus Eueremaeus; species Eueremaeus valkanovi. The sequence goes on along the minus strand of JAQIWA010000328.1, from coordinate 7,731 downwards.
AGTAAAGGCAAACCTGTTCCTAATTAATGAGGGCTAATAAGAAAATTTCTATAATTAATGCCAATTAATGCTTATTATCCATTTGAGAATTCGGATGAAAACACTTTTTAAACTAAAAATATAATATTTTCTATAATTCAATGCTATTTGATTGTAATGCCATTAGTTTTAGATATATTCATGAATGGTACCAGGCATACATTGGCTTATACTGTATTGAGTCGCGTCTATAGCTCTCTCCTGTGTCTACTATATATTCCGTGCACACAATCATTAGGTTTAACTGCAAAGAGAGCACAGTTTGTGTCTGAGTTTGAGGTGTTTTCATAATGGGTGGCAACTCTACAGTCATAGTCATCCAAATTATTTACAAAAGACTGCATTCATTCAATTCTTTTACTTTTTTCAATCAATTAGTCTTTTAGGCTCTTTCTACTAATCATTAGTCCTCGAGAGTGGACAACAAACCTATCTATGGCTATACGACGGCTATTATACTATTGTAAGAGAATAACAAATTCTTGATTCTGTAGTTGAAATCCAAAGCTTTATAAATATTAAATGAATAGAATTTATTGACAATAATATTAAAATAGCAACAAATGAAAGCAAATAAAGTCTAAAAATATATTTATAAGAAATATTCATATTTTTTTAAAACTACTGTAAAATATGGTCGAAATAGTGAAGTAATTATTTTTTGTCGTAATTATACGCCAATTACAGGTTAGGTTAGCAATAGTCTGGACGTCAGCAGTACTACAAATTACATGTTTGGCTATTAAGGCCACAAAACACAGTACGATATAATTAGTATACAAAAGAGAAAGTCTAGTTATATAACGTAATCCTTTAAAAAAATATGAATACCTGAGTCTAAACCTAATCCCAATTCACATATTATTTGTTATATGTTCGCAGAAACGATAAAAATGAAAATATTATCTCTTTAGCCTTGAATGCATCCAATCATCCCTTTCCCAAAAATTTGCAGACTATCTCTAACTTTGAATATATATATATATAAATCAGACTTAAAATTATCAAAAGTTGTCGAATGAAACGAATAATATGAATGGGTTTAACGATTGGAATAATTATTTCGTTGAAAATAGTTTAATAATTAACATATTTTGCATTAAAATCGATTAAATTTTTTATAATATAGTATAAAATGATAATAATTATTAAAGAATAGTTGAAAGCCATTAAACTGAACTATCCTATTTTTATGATTGCACTTAAAAATAAATACTTCTGAAAGAAAAGTAATTAACGAATATATTTATGAAAACTAAAATATAGTTTAATTGTCTTTTAATTGCATGCAATCTAAAAGATTCAGCAATTTATTCATTAGAATATAATTTTCAAACAGAAATAAATTCATAATTTATAAGTTCAATGAAAACAAAATTAATTCCAATTAATTGTTATATAAGAATAAAAATTCAAATATAAATACAATTAATATAATCGAAAAATATATATCTAATCGTTGAGTAAATTATGTTAAATATAAATAAAGATTTTCTCATTATTTTGCATATTCTTTGCGCAAACGAACTCATTATCTGTTAAAGTATTGAATGAATTTAAATTCTCGACTAATTGTCTGATTGTTTAAGCTTTAACTTTCATATCCAGCAGAACATAGGCTGAAAGTAATGAAATACTACTTAATATAATGAAATGAAATGAAATGATTTATTATAAATAATTGAGCTCTAATTGGGAGCACTTCGTAGTAGAATCAAAAACTAAAGGCATAGGGAAGACAAGGACTGGGATTCATATGCCATGGGATACGGGTATGGAATCCACGGAATTATAGCTAATCAAATGTAACATATATTCTACAGGAATAGAAAGCACATGGATTGGGATTGGGAACAGGCAATTGATGAATAGTACGTGCACTGCAATGACTCAAATCATTTTGGATGTACTCTCACTCCCACTTATCACGATTTATATGTCTTTCCCTAATATTTATTTTTGTTGTTTTTCTTTTTATATCATATAAAACAAATTATTCGCTTATTTTCTATCGTTTTCTATTGCAATACGTGTTTAATGGATATAAAGTATAAACATTTCCTATAATTCAAATGAAAACCATAACAAGAATAATGAGATAATTGTTTGATAACAAAAATAATTAATTTTCAACTTTTTTTTAGCAAAACTTTATTTTTTATCTCTCTTAACGCTTACTTTTGTTTCTATAATTATTAGTTAATATAGTTTTTTATGTGATTTGTCTGTGAAGTCGTGTACTGTATATGTCCTCAATATGTTTGCTTAGAATATAGGTTTATTGGCCAGAATTATATCCATATAAAGTGGCATGGCTCAAATTACATAACGTTTGCACGGATTGCATGTGATATTTTGTTAAATGCCTGTTTCATAGCCTTAAGGTTAGGGCTATTTAGTTAATTAGCAAAAAAAAGTGAATAAGAAGTGTCAGAACTTATGAAAAGAATAACAAGAATAACGGAAACTTACCGGTCGTACGATTGTTATCAGCAAATTATAGCCCAATTAACTCAATTTATAGCTATTTATATGCATTTAACAGATTTTCAAATCAAAATCATATAAAATTGTTAATTCATTTTCAACAACAAAAAACTGTCAGCAGAGGTACAAATGTGACAATAATATTCATATGTGTGCTATCTTGTAACTAGCTTGATAAGACACGACAATTTTCAACTCTCTCATTCAGGAAATCTATTGGAATGGTTTGAACTGAGAATACGTGCAATTTTCAGCTTATATTCGGCCGAATATTTATATTTACTATACATTAAGTATATATACATTTTTCCATACATTTATGTTATTCTTTTGCCCAAATATTGCTATTATTTTATTTTCATATATTAATATATTCTGCGCCAAAAATATATATGCATTGAGTGGTGGGAAGCAAAGGCGTGGCTATGAATAACAAATTATGCTAAATGTCTTCCACTCTATTGGTTAATAAGTTGCACAACAGTTACGCCTAATAATCGATGAAATTAAACAGTTTTTTAGTTTACTTTTGAAGTTCATAATAGCATCGATTGCTCTTTTAGTGAACATTTTTCTACATTATAAGCGCAGAGCAAAAATCTGATCATCCAAATGGAGTAAATGAATTAAATATGAAAATAAGTGTTTGTATTGTATTCGGGAATAAATGCAACGAAAAAAACAATAGAAAATGAGTTCGGAATAAATGGGCTTAAGTGCCAAATGAACAGAAAATTATTATTCAATTTCTGTATAGACTCTATTAGGGACTAAAGCTTTGTAAATATAGAGTTGTATTCAGGTATACAGTAAAGTCGGAAATATAGTGATGTCGTCGACCAGAAAAAAAAAGTTGAGAATATGAATGAGTGGTTGAAAGAACTGCATACAAACAAAAAATGCTCCTGACTAAATTACTATTCATAGCATCGCTAACTTATTATTATATTAGTGCTGATGTACTGATAGAGTATATAATCAAAAGAAATATCCTTAAGTCAAGTCCAGTGTTGAGAAAAAGTTTTCTCAGCCGAAGAACTTATGGAAAAGCTATCGAACTGTTCGTGCAATTCAAGCACTTTTATGCAATGTTTATATAAGGGCTCTCACGATACCGATTAAATACATGCTTTCCTTTCGCTTATATTCATATCTATTTTAATTCTCATCGTTAGTATCACAACAACAACAATAACAATATCAATGACAACATATTTGTTTGAATTCCCAATTATACCGATAAATCATAAATATTCTCAATTCTTCTCATTTTCTTCTCTTCTCAGTACATATTAGGCAAGAATTTTATTTTAATCAAAACGTAACAGAATTTATATAAATGTATACAAAAAATAATTAAAAACATTTACATATTATATAGAAATATAAGAAATAAATTGGTAACAAAAGAAACAAAACTTGTCTTAAATATAATATATGAATAAAATGTTATAAAATTAGATTAAATGACAGGAAGAAAGTGAGTGAGTGGTCAGTGATTATAATAGGAAAGGTAAAAATATGACAACTGGTTTGACAGTTCCCACTGTATGCCTAAATATCGGTTTGGATTTAAACATATTTTGCGTGCACTCAAACTTTCACATATCCCGACACAAACAGACCTCGAGTATTGTGTTGTGCGACTAATGCATGCAAAACATGACTATTTGTGTGTAATATATGTTATATAATTTGATGCCATAGTTATATCATAATAAAGATTATAATCTACTCCAACAGATTTTTTGCCATTCATTCATCTATACGTAACAATTGACTGCAATTGATATCAGATATGATATCATAATATAATTAACACTCGGATCGCATGCATTCAACTGTTTTGAGCGATTGTTTTGCGATTAACTCAATTAGAAATTTATTTTATTTTTCAATATAAGACTATTTGTTAACTAAATGGATGGAATGGATGGCATATATTGTAAGAATGAAAAATACAAATGACTACCGAAATGAAAGTAATACTAATCAGTGAGAGTGAGAGCATAAACAATATTCAGATTACACAGGGATTCACACTTGGATAGTATGATAGCCGGAAACGAGAGCTATAATTCATTTACGCTTTAGGAATATCTCATATCAATAGAGAGCGAAATAATTATAATTATTCGCCGAATAAAAAGGTTTGAAATATATTTCATAGCAATTCAATTCAATGCCTATTCTGTGCCGTAGTTTACTATTTGTCTCACATTTCTCTTTCGTTATTCTGGCTCTCAGTTGTGGTGTAAGGCGTGATAAAAGTTAATATTTCATTATATCGTTATATATTTGGATGCAATTCATGCATAACATTGCAAAATAAGCTTTTTCTCAAATTGTAATCAATTTCTCTTTTTTCTCGACAATTGTATTCCACATCTGTTTTATTTCAATTTTAAATATACTTTTATTAATTAATTTAATGTTTCTTTTTTTATTATTAATAAATACATTATTTTTCTTAGAAATTCAATAATTTCATTATCAAAATCATAGATCAAATGTATTTTTAAAAATATAGTTTTCATTTAAATTTTCATAAAATAAGCTATGGCTACAATGTTCGCAATCATAATACAAAAATATAGATTCTGTTCAGAAAAAAATAGGAATTCTGACTGAATTTTCTCAACAAATCTGATTTGAGATATTATGAAAACTCAAATTCAAAAAATTCTATACGAATACCAATATATATCAAAAAGTATATTAAGTAATAATAGAGTTTTGACAGAATTTATATTTTAAGTCTTATTTGGAGTAAATTACAGGGCTTTGGGTTGACGTTCGCAATGCTCTCACGAAATCTGAACAAACAAATAAAGTTTGGCTCAAATTAAAAGATAAATAATAATACAGAAGAAAAATATTAGATAAGAAAATAACGAGAAAATTAAGACTCATTTTGAAAGAATTTATTTCTATTCAATAAAAATAAGAAATTTTAAGCCAATTTGAATTGTTTACAGAACTGCCACAAACTTATCAAAAATAAAAATTAGCTGGATAACAATGCTGCATGGAATTGACTGGAACCAGAGACAATTCGTTTTACGAGGGTGATTAGAAATTTTTAGGCTTCTAAGCATTGAAAAAGTACTCTAAGATATAAGTCTATTGGAACTGGTTAATACAGTATTACAGGTATATAAAATCTCGGAATATATTTGTCAATGACCTAGCTAATTTTAATATAAGCCTACAGATACAAAAACCTGATTCATAAAAATCAATGTTTATAATCAATATTTATTTAATAAAATAATATTAAATACAATTCGTGTCTAATATTGTTTTATTTTTATGTCAAAAACGATTATATTTATTAGATTTGACGTAAGAATACATAAAATTTTATTTTAATTTTTGAGAATATTATGAAATCTTAGCAAAAATTATGGAAATAATATTTTATTGAATACTTATTCACTCAAAAGAAAAATTTTATGGCTGAAAGTTTCAATATTTTCAAAGATGTGCAGGCTATAAAATATTGATTTATAGATCTGACTGGATAATTTCAGTGAGGATTTTTCTTTTGGTCATAGGGGGTATTTTGCTTATGCTATTGTTGTGCCTGTGCTCACCCTTGCATATCCTCATATAATTTAGAAATAAAAGCTCTGAAATGGAAACCCTGTGTTTTGGGTGGGTTTGGATGACAAAACAAAATACATATCGAGAACTACACTGTTATTAATAATAAAAAAGAGTCTGTATTGTAGTGCATATCAAAGTCACTCTCAGTCACTCTGGGAATTGACACTAACAGAGGGCTAAATATATATTAAAGAGGAGAGAGATTTGCAAATGAAATGAAAATAAGGGCGAGGTATCTAATCGAGGTATATGTTCTAACAGTGCAATACTGTAGGCCAGAAATGTATTTGCAATCACTTTATGCGGCAATACATTCAATGTTTTTCCAGTTGTTTCCATATTTTGGCTCTCATTCTACTCTGTCTTCTCTGTCACTGATTCTCTAATTGGCTCTGAATTGGGTTCAGAATTAAATTCTTTGTTTCTGTGATTCGGGTTTTGAAGTTTTACAGCGGTTTATAAATGCAGTTATGTATGCGTTTAGGGTTTAATAGGAGAGGGGATTGTGAGCCAGACATACAGTTATATTCACCGGAGTATAGCTAAGCAGACGGGCAAAGCCTATCAATTTGTGGCGCACACACACAATATCATCAATACATTAATACAATACACAGTTACAGTATATGTGTTTTGGTTTGATTGCGAGGAACAGAGAGCCCAGAATTGGTAACAAGAATTGCGTGCTGTGAGCACAGGCATAACGCGTTGCACAGCCAACAGTCCTTAAATGGAGACCATTGGACCCAAATGTCAATTTATTTACTACAGATAATGAACTGAATATCATTTATTTGCCTTAAAACTAATATCTGTTGTAATGTCTTCTTATTTGTATTCATTCATTCAATGCTTACTATATTTTTCGGACTTCCAATGCAAACAATTAGTAATCATATAGATTGTAGTCATTTGCATAATAGCTAACGGTTCCCATTAGTTTACTCTAAATTCATGTTTATTATCAAAATTTATTGAATACAAATACAATTTATTACTTATTTTTGGACAAAATTATAATAATTTGTGAAAAATAAGACATTTTTGCTCTAATGAAAGACTGAAGACTCAAATCATCATTTGTTTAACCAAAGCAACAAAAATTAGAGTTTTAGGTAAACTGAAGTCTGGGTGCAATTAACTTGGGAACAGCATTGAAAAGAGGATGAAGACGTCAACCCTGATTGTTCTGACTGTTAGATTTCGGAAACAAATAAAGAAAAATTAGCATAAATTGTAGGCTTATGTCAGCACTTATTATAAGAGCACAACTCCTCTCAAACAAATAATTATGAAAACTAATAATAAGCTCTTATTTGAACAAAAATGCATACAAATGAGTAGCACTGGTAGTCTACGATATTTCCTCAAACAATTACTGCCATTCAAACATCAAGTGGTCATTCAGATTGATCTCCTCCTCAAGCGTTTGGCTTTTGTGTAGTCCAACGAATATATGCCAATAATTTTGTATTGTATAATATTGTACATATAGAATATACAATTTGTATTCGATATTTACTAGGTCGTTCAAAAATAAATGTCCGTGGCTCAAATATCTTTTGAACCAGGAAGAATTTTCAAATTCTGTCTCGA
>JAQIWA010000327.1:0-35722 GCA_034693305.1 Eueremaeus valkanovi | reverse complement strand
CCTAGGTTTTGAGCCAAAAGTCCGCCATTTTACCCCCCTCTATACCCCCCTGACTGGGCCGACCTTGCACATCCCTAATTACAGACTGTACTCACTCTTTCCTATTTTGTTTAGCTGTATAATACACTATTCATTATAGAATCTTGGTATGTTCAATAAAGATTATTCTTAGCAAATGGTTAATAGAATCTATGCTGAAATGGAATTTGGATACAGATCATATTTAGTTTATGTAATTATCATCAGATATTTGATTGAACTTTTAAGCAGAATATTCCAAACAATTATTTATTTATGCTTACACTCAGACAATCCAATCATAGTATCCAGTCTTCAAAGGGCTAATAAGCTATTAATTCAAATGATCTAGGAATTGCATTTGTTTGGTTGAACTCTTTTTGATTCATAGTAATGTTAACCAGGGCAGCACAGGGCAGTACAGGGCAATACAGGGCAGTACAGGGCAAAGCGAATGAAGTACAGGAAATACTGGGAAGAAAATGTCGTTTTCATTCAAAATTGGAAAAATTATACAAAATTATGCGCCGATCAAAGTGTAATCATTAAAATAATGTGTCCAGCAAGTTTGTCGATTATAATATAAATATGCTGGTTCAATTATGAATATTAAGACACAGTACCTATAGTGACATCTATTGCTTGCTATTCATTAAACACTATATTTCGGATCATTTTTTAAAACGTAAACAAATGAATGAATGACTGAAACAAACATTGAATGAAATTATAGTTAACTTTAATTTATTTAAACATTTTTTGATTTATTTGAGTAATAAGTAATCGATTTATAGGAAAGGTATGGAAAGGAAGAGAAGGGAAGACATGAGTGAGAGTCAGATCTCTTTGCATGAGATGAGAGAAAAGGCGAAGAATGAACAGACAGGTGGAAGACATCGACATCTGGACAGGCATTCAGACAGACATCGAGAACGACATGAAAGGCAAGAATCGGATCATAAGAGACACCGAAGAGATGTCGACAATGACTACAGTTATGGCAGAAGTGGTCGACATTCGGACGACAGGAACAGACATAAGAGTTATGAACACAAAGACAACAGAAGTAAGGATTGGATGAAAGGCTCAGAGTTTTGGTCCAAAGAGTCCAAAGAGAAGACCAAAACGAAAGACTCGGAAGAAGTGAAGGAGAAATTGAAGCCTAACTTAGAACAGACGGGAAAGTTAGCCGAAGACACCAACACTTTCAATGGGGTTGTCGTCAAATACAATGAGCCCTTAGAGGCCCGGAAGCCGAAGAGGAAGTGGAGGTTATATCCATTCAAAGGCGACGAGTCCTTGAATTTCATACCAATCCATAGACAGAGCGCTTACCTGTTGGGCAGAGACCGGAAAGTGGCGGACATTCCTATAGACCACCCGAGCTGTTCCAAACAGCACTCAGTCATTCAGTTCAGGTTAGTTGAGTACCAGAGAGAGGACCAGACGGTCGGGAAGAGACTGAGGCCATACATCATAGACTTGGAGTCGTCGAACGGCACGTATGTAAACAACCAAAGGATTGAAAGCAAACGATATTATGAACTCAAAGAGAAAGATGTCATCAAATTCGGGTTCAGTACTCGTGAGTATGTCTTACTTCACGAGCAGTCCAGAGATGAGTCCGAAGACGATGACATCGAAGCCGACGCCGCAGAGGAGGACAAAGAGGTTCGGGTGAAAGAGGAACCGAACGAATAGACAATTGAACTGTTTTGGGATTCATATGAATCTTATGCGACATCTCATCCAATGTCTCATCCATTGAGTGCACAATATTCTGATGAGTATTCAGTCCTTATTACCCAATACTCCAATGACTGACCAATCAGTGCTCGTCCTTATCGATCGATTCAATTGCACGGATGCGTCGATTACTTCACATTCAATACTTTTATTCAGATATTTGTTGTTATTTTCATTACATTAAGTCTAATAATAATTATTAAATTAATTATAAATACTGTAAATAATCATTGAATTAATTATTCGTATCATTAGTTTTGAATAATTTTAATAATAAAACGATTGGACAATGAATTGAGTTTTTATTTAAGAATTTTTATTCATTAGTCTAATAGTAATAGTCTTTTCTTCAGTGTATTCGTAGAGAGCATTCTCACCGAACTCACGACCGAATCCCGACATTTTATATCCACCCAAAGGGGTCTGAGGGGTGACCACGAAATAGCAGTTCACCCAAACAGTGCCCGCTTTGACGCCTTGAGAATACGTCAGAACGTTATCCAAGTTTTTGGTGACAATACCCGAACCCAAGCCATAGATGGTATCGTTGGAACGTCTGATCACTTCCTCCATTGTCTTGAATCGGATGATCTGTTGGACGGGTCCGAAGATCTCCTCCTTTGCTATACGCATACAATCGGTGACATTGGAAAAGACCGTCGGTTCCACGTAATAGCCTTTATTGCCGATGCGTTTCCCACCCGTCTCCAGTTTGGCGCCGTCTTTCACTCCGCTCTCTATTAGCTCCAGGATCTTATTCAGCTGCTGTGCATTCACTTGAGGCCCCTGTACTGTCTTCTGGTCGAACGGGTCGCCCACTACCCGAGAGGCGGCCACTTCGGCGCTTCTGCGCACAAACTCATCATAAATGCCCTCCTGAACGAACGTACGACTGCCTGCGCAGCATACCTGTCCATTGCATACAAAGACCGCAAAGTGCGCCAAATGGACGGCTTCGTCAACATCTGCGTCATCGAAGACGACTAAAGGGCTCTTTCCTCCCAGTTCTAGGGTCACACTCTTGAGGTTGGATTTGCCCGACGCCTGTTGTATGAGTTTGCCCACAGCTGTAGAGCCCGTGAATGTGATCTTATCGACATCCATGTGCTCTGAAAGAGCTGCACCAGCTATTGGTCCATAGCCTGGAACCACATTGAAGACCCCGGGAGGGAATTTTGCCTCAGCTATCAAACTGGCGATATATAGAGCGCTTAGAGTTGTCTGTTCTGCCGGCTTCACAATCACAGTATTACCGGCCGCCAGTGCCGGACCCATAGTCTTGCCCAACATTATGACCGGGGCATTCCAGGGAATAATTATACCACAAACGCCTTTCGGCTCTATTCTGGTTATAGTCGTAATGTTTCCGTCTGTCAGAAGAAAATTCTAATAATTAAGTATTTCTAATGAATTATCGGCTGTTAAGAGCACCTGAAGGTATTGTCTTTCCCTGAATCTTATCCGTCCAACCGGCGTAATAACGTATAAGTGCTGCACAAAAATTCACTGAATGTCGCGTATCATTGATAGTCAAACCATTTTCCAAAGTATCCAAACTCTAAGCAAATAAAATTAAATCTAAAATCATTTGTTTCACTCATTTATTGGTTGAATGCATTCAATTCTAACAGCGATATAATCCCGATCTCTCTCTAAAAGGTCTGCCAGTGTCAGCATCAGTCGGCCCCGTTTGGACGCATCCATAGTTCTCCACTCAGAGCCCAATTCAAACGCTTTTTGTGCGGCTTTGACGGCCAGATCGACATCATCTTTGTCTGACTCGTGTATCTCCACAATCACATCACCGTTTGTCGGATTAATTGTCGGAAACTTCTTCCCATTGACTGCATCTCTGAATTCATTGTTAATAAAGATTTGCGTGAATTTGATTTGTGGCTTCGGGACAAACATTTTACTCTTCTTTTCCTCCGATTCAATAACACCTCAAATAAAAATGTAATGCTTTTGACAGAGAAGTCGATTCAATGAAAAAATAAACGATTTTTTGAAATCGCGGTTAAAATCTTTAATTATTTCTTTATTTTAAACTTTTATTACTTTATTTCAAAAACAACTAACGAATATTCATATAATAAAAATTAACTAGCTTATTGATTGCTATCTAAGCATTACATTCAAGGCTGCAATTCATTGATGAAAAGATAAAATAAGAACTAAAAATCAGATAAAATCTTCGTTTAATTTACCCAATTATTTGGTTAAATAACTATAAAAATAATTTTTATTAACTTTTAAGAAGTTATTTAATAAACAAATTATATTTTTTTAAAATTATTTTTTAATTTTGTTTTACATATTAAGGAAATTATTATTCATTTGAATTGCAAATTGACTGCAAAATCCTCACAAATTATTGCATTAAAAATCTTTAAATATTTTGTTAAAAGAATTAAAATTAAAAAAATGGTTGAGATCTATGGTAAGCGTATCTTACGTTATATCCACTATTTTGAATGAGTCTATGACTGTACAAATGAAACCCTGATTTGCAGAGAACTATTTCAGTCATATTTCAGTGACATTATGCCCAATATAGTCATCTCTGCAAATCAGTGTTTCGTTTGTACAGTCACAGACTCATCCAAAAGAGTAGATATAACGTAAGATCAGTTTACCTTTGGTTGAGATCATTGATCATTAGAACAGATTGAATGCACTTAAAGCATATTTAAGGAAAAACTTTTTATATAATCAGAACCTCTTTTCTAAATGTTTTCTAAATTTTTGGTTAACGCAATGCAAATAAGATTTAAAATATGAATAAATTCGATAAAAGCGCTTAAAAACATAGATGTCTTTGATTATCATTTGAATCTTCATTAATGAACTGTAAATTCTTGTTGTGAACGATGGATATTAAACCAGAAATCAAATCATATTATATTTCAAATCTAATAAAGATATAGAAAATGATGGACTGTTTGACAATATTTTTTCAGTTGAATTCATTTTAGAGAAAATTAATGAAAGGTTTTAGAAATTATGGATTTTTGTTAGCACCGAATTCTGACTTTAGGCCCCAGGGCGTCTTATGTGACTGGTCCCTGACTAGGGTAGACTTCAAAAAAGACTTAGAGACTGAGATAACACGTGATATCTCATATTATTATCAATGAATAGATTTATTTATCAATTCAATGACTAATTATCAGTCTGTAAAAGCAAGCAGCCTAGCCCTACATATGAGTCTGGTGTAACCACTACATAAAAGGGGGGGTGTTAGCACATCGACTCAATAGTTAGCCGGTTAACGTTCAAACGCAGTTCAAAGATGTGTTGAAAAAGCACTGTTTAAACTGAAACTTTCCATTTGAAACTCCATACTTGAACTGTGTTTGAACGTTAACTTGCTAAGTATTGAGTTGATGTGCTAACTCCCCCTTTGTTTGTTATGATTACACTAGACTCATATGTAGGGCTAGGCTGCTCCGTTTACAGACTGCTAATTATACATTTTAATCAAAAAACAGAATTATTTCTATTGGAAACATTACTACAGTTTTGATTAAACTTTTGACATTTGACTCGTTATTTCAGTCAAAACTGGGTGCCGTGTTACCAAGGTAGTACGCCACCCTCTTTAAGAAAATGAGAAAACACGCCATTGCGCCTAAAGTCAGAGAATTCGGTAATATATTTAAATATATTTTAGAGCACATGTACGGTATGAATGCAATATTGAAAATAGGAAAATAATTCAGAAGTTATTGCACAGTATTTTGCATCTTGGTAGACTCAATGCTAAAACCATTTTTCTTGTTGGAATTGTTAGAAGATTCACCGGATTAAATAACCGGATTAATTAATAACCAGATTCATTGATTTCATGGAAAATAATTCTGGTTTGAAAGTAAATAAGGAATACAAGAATCGATTGAATAATATGTTTAAGAATTAGATTAAAGATTAATAAGATTTCGATAAATTAAGAAGAATTTGTAATTTACAGTATTATTGAAAATAATTTATGTAAATCTTGTTTCGAACAATTATGCCCTGAACTCAATCCAAGGGCCTTTAATCGGTACACTTGTTGACACTTGGAATGCGATTTCTATCAGAATCAAGAATAATGACAAAAATGAGTGAATCTAACGAATCATCAATTTCTAAGTATTCGTCAAAATATTCATAAAATCATCTGAACTAGGTCAAAGGTTTGCATTCCGTAAATCGCATCTAAACAAATAGTGTCCATCACTGTTCACTGTTTCCTTAAATGAGCCACCACACTTTATTCACAACTTTAATTCAATTAGTAATAAAACCAATTTCTATGACTTGAATACTGATATATGATTCCAAATAATATGTGATTTCGTATTATTTGTAATAATAATAATACAATACTTTATGATTATTTGCTTTTATTATACGAATTCAATCGCTTTAATCCTAATCTAACCTAAAATTGAAAGCATTTAATGGTAGGCAATATCTTCTCATCTTTCCATATAATCAGAACTTAAAGTAATATTATATTAAATTTTAGATTAATATTCAATGCTATCCTTTAAGTCTGCTTTCGATCGATAAGCAAAACGTTATTAAATGACAATTAAAAGATTCGTAGAATATATTTGCGTTACAAATGATTGATTGCCGATAAGTATAAGAAATGTTTTAAAGGCAGTGAAGTGGGCATACATTAAACCCTTGAACTTTTCAAATACATTCATGTCTTAGTAAAGAACCTCTGGGCCATATTTGTCTCTTGCATATTTTGCACTTGGTCTATACTTGTAATCCATAAAACACCAAGAATAATTTTATACAGTAGTAAACTCTTTTGGAATCTTATCAAACTATATCTCAACAAAAAAATTCAGTTTTTATCAAATTTTTGCTAAAATTTCCTGAAAAATAAATTCAGGAATTTCTTATATATTGACTAAATTGAATAAATACAGACTAAATATCAAGAATTTTTTAGAACACTGTACTAATAATTCGGAAGATTAGATACAGAAAATGGAATCAAATAACTTTATCATACTTATTATATGTAAAGTAATGTGCAGGGTAGTTTAACTATTGTGTTGTAATTATATACCTGTATATAAATCAGCATTTGATTGATGTCCTATAGTTTTCAGAAGACTCTAGGGTAAGTTTTCGAAAAACCCAGTTTATGCAAAATATTGTATTCAAAAGTCTAATAAAATGATTAATAAATTCAGACGAATATTAAATTATAAAAAAATTAACTCAATTCACATCTGAAACTAATTTGTCATAAAATGTTAAATACATTAGTTTTATCTCAATATAACAGTTTCGACATCAAACGAATCGGTTATTATTTATGATAAAAAATTTTAATTTCACACAATTTATTGAATATTTTTTTGTTATCTGAGCCCTAATGCCTATAGCCCCTAGCATTTCTGAGCTTGGCCATTCCCAGCATAAAATTATTAATACTTCTTTCAATGATTCTTATTCTTCCCGTAATTTATAAATACTATTTCGCAGAGATTTAATGCAAAAGTTTTAAATTTATTCAACAATTCAATGATTAGAATAAAATTAGAAACAAGGTCGAACGGTATTATCAACTAAACTTATTCCATTTGTAATATAATAATACAGTGCATACCGTATAATAATATATTAATAGTAAATATTTATTAATAGCAAATGTCTCGCAAATTGGAAATCATCTGCTAAGATATAATATACCCTGTAGATTTCTGCTCTCATGGAATACCAAATTTTCATAAAAATCATTGAAATTAAATGAACAAGAATATTAATTTAATACTGTTTTCGTCAATATTATTAACATTTTTACAGCTAGTGTTCTAATACAGGTATAAATATTTGTTTAAATTGCAACAAGGGTGGACGTACAGACAGACAGCTTCTCAAAAGTAATAAAATTATATGAATATTAATATATGACTGGAATAAGCATTAGATAGCATTAGATTTTATGGTTAGAAAAAACAATTTTATATTAAAAATAAAAAATGAAATTAAAATGAATTAAAGATTTAATCCGTTTCTCAATCATTGAATATTACATTACATTATATCGTAAAGATTCTTACGACACAAGGATGTCCAGGACTGGCTATAAGTACTAAATAAGCAAATGAGTGGAAAATTAGATTTTTCACTTATATTACACTAAAACGGTTTGCATTGAAATGTGGGCCAAAGTGTGTCTAACTTTGATAATGTCTGCAAATCCTGTTTAATGACTGCAATGCCATATCATTTTCAAAGGAACCAGAGGTGCGAAAAAAAATTAGATGATATGATTGCACATTGATTAAATATTTATTCAAAAGCATCAGGTAGGATTAGGATTATATTTCAAATTCAATACACATAATCAAAAATTCAAATAATATTCTAAGCTTTAGATATTAATTTGGATGAAACTGAATGAAAATATGTTCGCAACTAATCCGGATCATGTTTTGTTTTTCAATATTATTTACTTGAATGCAAAAAAAAGTTTAATAAATGCTTTAAAGAGTAAAAGCAATTATTGTTTTGCAAAAATAAATTGAATGCAATCTAAATAATTAATTAGAAACACAACAAAAGAATACAAAAGCTATAAAAATGTCAAATATTACTAATAAGACATAAAATCAAAAATGATCCGACAAGTCTTTCCGGTCTATATCACAATTATATTGAGCCTGAGATAAGACATAACTAATAAAAAGATTTCAAATTCGTATAAAATATTGCGAAAATTCAAATCAATTGCTATATAGGACTACGAAAAGTATAGACTGAATGCCAGAATTGAACGAAATTAATGAAATTTATTTATAGCCAAACGAACCGGAAATTTGAAGGTTTTTAGTGAAACAAAAAGTGAAATTGAATTCTAAAAGAAATGAAAATTTTGTTTAATAGAGATTAACCCAAATAAATAGGTTCAGACAAGTCTATTGGAAGGAACGGAAAGTTTTAGGAAAATATGAGACATAGTATTAGGAAAAGTTATTCCTGTGGTTCCTGTGGTTCCGCTTTCATGTGCTTGAGTTTGGACTCAAATATTATCAATATTTATGATTAATGTGTTTGACATCATTTCATTGGTAGACACGTCTCATATCTGAGTTGACATCAATTGAAATAAATTATTATAAAATCAATGAGAAGTAGACCAACGCATGTGATCTTGAATTTCACATCTAATACTTTGGTAATTAGAATTGGCCCGGGGTCCTGTATTGTTGACTCAACTTTGGAAATGGACTAAACCGCAGACAGGAACCATAATGTTGGTCCTAAATGCTTCATGCTACTTTCGAATACATATAATTCTTTCAAAGTAGTATACTTTTTAGCCAACCATAAGCCCCTTTAATTGTTATTTTAACCATATTTCACCTTTAATACCAGGGTATTAATGTCAATATTATTATTATTAGTCACATAAACGAAATTGTATTCTTTTAATTATTTTTTAAATATTTTCTAAAAAATATTAATAATAGACTATTAGTAGTCGAGCAGTGATCAGATAATGTTGTAATGAATACAATAACCAATTAATTAGTTTTGTTTAATCATTACACTATACCCCAGAGATGGCCAGAGGGTAGAGAATTTCCATCTGGATGCAATCGCCCTGGCGAAGAACAAAGGACGGCTTTCCCCGATATGAAAGAGCGACCTACCTATTTGGAAATGTTGTACATATCCGATAAGATTTGAAATACCCCTGGTCCCCGTTTTTGATCGCCAACCGTGTCTGCCCACCTTTGCTTATACTTGAACTTACATTGATTTACTACCAGTGCACTAATGATGCATCAGTTGCAATCAGAAAAATGAATATGGATGAGTTTATTAATACGGGTGAGACTAACCAAATGATTTGAAATACAAAGGGATTATGTTATAATTGGATGTCAGCGTTCTGGGTCAAATGCACCAATATATGACAATCTGGACAATTGGTCTCTAAAATGATTCCGTGTATTTCTGTTCTGGTAAGCGCCCCAATAGCTCACTGGTTAGAGCGCACGACTTTCAGCTCGAGAGCTGGAGTTCGAGCTCTTGACCGGTGAGCCAAGATTTGGAGGTTGCGATGGGTCCGTCACCTGTCCTGTAAAGTCTCAGACGCATAGCATTGCCTCCACCGACACGGCCAGGTAAAAACACTGCCTGCAATTGCACAATAAGCCAAAAGCAAATGAGTAATGTTGATTTTATGCTATCAAAGCATTTTCTATGTGCAGTTCAATAGCCCAAAGCTTCAAAATTGTCTGCTTATTCTGACCGCATCACCTTGTTACTGTACTAGACCCAGAGTGTCTAGCACCAATGTTAATCCTAGGCCCTATCACATGTTGAATATGTTTGCGCAGAAATACGGTCCGCAAAAGGTTTTGAAAACTTTGATATTGAATGTGAAACAGAAATCACTATAAATTCGATCCCTATTTGTCACTCACTCTATGTTTATATTACGAAATGTGTTATCATTTTTCATAACCAAAGCAACAAATATTCGTTTAATTTATTATTTTTTATGTTATTTAACAATAATTTTCTTATCAAACAATTCAGTGATAATTATAATCAAAATCCTATTGTGTTTGTCGTCTCGTCTCTACTCGTATTCACAGTTGGTTTCATTTATTCTTAATTTATAGCAAAAGAAACCATTTTATGGGCAAAGAAGCCATTGGTTCGTCACATGATTTGATTCACATTTAATTCAATTAATAATTAAATATTTGTTTGTTTTTAATCACTTTATTATTGTTTTGTGAAATACGATTCAGTCGTTTGATTAACATTTAAAACATTTCTAAAACTGATTGTTTGAATAATATTTATAAATAAATCAATACTTCATTAGTCATACGATTCATACAATTCTAGTCAAACAAAACGTTTTGTTAATTGAATCAAATAATAATGAATTTTCTGAGTAATTCGGGCAATAGTGCAGCCCCTGGACCAGAACCAGCACAGTCAGCACCTGCTAAGCCCCATTCGGAAGTGCCCTGGCTTATTAGTTCTGCTGCCCGAGCGGTCGGCACCGGCGCTGGACTTTGTATGTCATTAAATGTCATTATATTTGAATATAATTTGATTTTCGTTTCGTTTGATTTACTTTTGATTTTGTCTGAACTGACAGTCGGAATAGCCGTTGGATTTCTCAGTTTGTTTAGTATTTTCGATACGAGTTGTATACTCGCGGGCGGACTACTCATGTGAGTCATGTCAGGCCTACAGACCATACAGACCACTGATTATAGACATAATTGACGGATAATATAATTGAATCAATGGTTCTGTTGTGTGCTCTATAGGGTCGAGGGTCTAACGATGGCAATGTTGGAAGCACCCTGCTTCTGCACATTCCTTGACTTTGCGTACATGCCCTCCAACTTCTTCGACGCCAGACCTCATTGGATGAAAGCAACGCTTTATCTCTTGTGAGTCCTTATGTCTGACATGTATTGAATGTATTGAAAGTATATTCACATTAATATCAATTCATATGAATGTATTCGAGCGCTCGGTTTAAATCAAACATTGAATCGAAGATCAATTTTACAAACAATAAGTTATTAACAATTTTAGCATATTTTCAAATCCAGCCATTGTTTGCATCCATTCCTTCCATATATCAGAGCAATCGCATCGTTATCTTATTCTAAGAGTCCTTATGTTATCGAAAATTATTTGTTAATCAAAGCCTAATATTATATTAGATATGATTTTCGGCATTAATTTGGTTCGAAATACCCCTAAAATGCTCTTATAATCAGCTCTCGACTCAATAGCATAAACGCCAGAAAGGGTACAATGCATATGAATGTACAGTTACCGCAACCCCCCCCCCCCACTGTCAAATTTGGAGCCAAAAAATAGTGCAAATATTTGAGTCAAGGTATTGATGTCATAGTCAATTGTAACCCTGACAAGTTGAATATCAGTGGAAAATTTGATTTTTTTTCGTTTGCTTTGTTTCAAAAACTCAACTTATTTTCCACAATATATTCAACTTATTAAATGAAGTTAATCCCAAATCTATTCATGGTTACAATTGACTGACATTTATACCTTGACTCAAATATTCGCAGTATTTTTTTTTGGCTCCTTTGACAGTATGCGGCGTTTGGTTCTTCGGTTACATTGAATGTATTGCTATATCATAGTAGCCGGCACATCTTTATTATTTCTGATCTGAGCCTTTCGGCTCTATTCTACTGTAGAGCCACAAAATGAGTACGGGTGCAATAAAAGTGTATGAATTTGACAATTAGTTAAGTTATTCTGAGTTACATCTCGACAATCAACCAATTTGTGCACTGATATTATTTAGTTTAGATCATAACCTGGATATCTTTGAGCTATGTTTGAAACTTTTTCAACGCTTATCCCTATTATTAATCATTTGCTCTAAAGAGTCGACAAGTTTTCGACTGAAAGCATGACTTCAATAGAGAAATAGCAGATAAAAAATAATTGTTTTTTGAGAACATTCTTATCAATTGATGTCATAATAGAAATGTTTATTCAAACAATGGCTACTTATTTGCAGTTTCGCTGGAATTCCGTTCTTCTTCTGCATCGGAATATCAACTTTCCTGTCGTGTGGATTCATATTAGTCAGTTGTGCCCTATATTTGGTGATGGCTTTGGGCAAGAAGTCAGCATTGATTGCATTAATTGCATATTTAATACTGTTTTGCTCTCTATTCACGTTCGCTGTAATAACTGTTTGTATTTCTACTCCAATTCAGAGCCTCTTTCGACGAAATGAGAGTAAAAGCAAACAATTTATCTGAGAAACCATCGGCAGTATTGGTTCACAACGAAGAACTGTCCCAACGCACAGACCCCCCGCCCACCTACAAGCAGTCCGAGTCGTTGGCCAATGTATATCTGTCGGCACCCAAAACAATGAATTCCTCTCAGACTCCGATTTACTAATGGCCTAACTCTTGACCAGAATTTTCTAATTTCTAATACATTTCTCTCTATCTGTGCCTTAACTCTAAATGACTTTAAATTATATTTTGAATAAAAAACTTTTTTTAATATAAATTAAAATGTATTCGAAATAAAATGGATTTTTGATTAAGGATTGGATTCTATTCTTAGGTTTCTGTCAATAAATATGAATATTCTGTAAAATATATCTATTTTTAAAATTTAATATAAAATATTAAAATAATTTTTGAAAATTTCTTTGTTTTCTGTTTTTTAATTAATTTCAAAAATAATAAACAAAATAATAAAAGTTACGAAACCGTGAAATAAGTGACAAATTGAGTAAAAAGTGTAAACATTTACAAAAAGTGATAAACTCTCTGAACATCAAAATAAGATTTTGAAACAAAACTTTTGATAACTATTTATTGTATTTCTTATCAAAAGTGTAGAAAATATGAAAAACTAATTAATTTTAGTTAAGATTTTTTGTCTTCAGGAAGGGATTAATGGGTCGAACCTTGGATTTTGGACGGATAGCAAAGAACTAGAGATAAAATAAGCGAATCCTTTGATAATCGCTTAGATTGTGAATGATATTCATTCATCATATAATACAGTCCTGTCCTGTAGTCCTGATGTGTAGGTCCCCCACAGACAACACATTAAAAAGAATTTTCATTTTTTGGATTCAATTTCAGTTTAGATGTCATAAACAGTAAAAACTTTGCGATTAATTTCATAGAAAAAAAATTATAAGAAAAAACCTGAAACTCAATATTTTGTACCCTCCGGTGCTCTTAATTAATGTGGCAAAAGAAAGAAGCTATTGCTTGAGGTAAGTGCGAGTGATTTGGGTTGAATTGTGTGGCAGACATGCATCCAATCCAGAGTAAGGCACGTATGAAGTGAACAGATATTGCATAAAATCCTTGTATTTTAAAGACAACTATTCTTTTATTGTTTATTTTGAGCCAATAATTAAAGAACGCGTTCTGTAATCACAAGAACTGTTTGTCCGAAAAAAGCTTTATTTCTTTCAACAAATCGGCTCATCTTGTGGTACATTATATGAGGAAAGGCACACTTGTAAGCACTGTCAGCACTATTAATGGGTCATTTAGTAGTGAAGAACTCAGGGATGGATCTAATCAGAATAGATGACGCCCTGTAGGCTCATATATAAGCTTTCGATTTCACCTCACTTTCCATTTCAGTTCAGACAATTCGGATCTTTAAGACGTCTCAGACTTTCCAATAATTGTGTTCAATATGTTTCGGGTATGCAATCGAGTCCTCTCTATAATACAGTTATAGTTATATTCCATTCATAACTCACTTATTCTTCTTAACAGTTATTTGTAGTCTTGTGTTGTTTTATCGCAATCAATGGACAGCTCCTGGAGGAAGCACATCCAGCACCTGAACCATACGCTTTTGCATTCAGGTCTGTCATTGATTAGTTGACTCATTAAAAACGGATTGCTTTCAAATGGATTTTTTGCTTTCCTGTGCAGTTCACCCAATGAAGACGGCACCTCCAGCTCACGGGAAGAGACAGGTATTCAGTATTAATGATTACAAATACAAATAAAAGGTGACAAATATGTTGGTCTATAGGCGATGCCAGTGGAAGAATAACCGGATCATATACTTTGCTCGGCGCTGATGGACAGAACCGAAGAGTCGAATATGTGGCCGATGAGAATGGGTTCAGGTATTGGTCTATATCAGTCATAGCCAACCTTTGCCACCAGTGGCATATTTTGTTATATGAAAATGCTACTGGTAGCAAAGGTTGGCTATGACTGGTCTATATAGTGCTATTGATTGAGGACTCAGTCGTAAAATAAATGAATTCATTGTTTCAGAGCTAATGTAATCACTAATGAAATCGGAACTGAATCCCAGAACGCAGCCGACACTGTCATCCAATCTTCAGCGCCGACCGCCGCTGAATTGACTGCTCAATGGGAAGCATCTGGTGCTGGAAGAGCTCGATTAGCAGGAGCTGGACTTTTGAGAGGAGGACCAGTTGGTTTGGTTGGACCAGCTCTTGCCGGACCAATAGCACCAGTGATCGCCAGACCGGTAGCACCAGTACTTAGAAGACCAATTGCTGCAATCAGAGGACAGGGACTCATTGCCGCACCCATTGGACCGATCGGAGGTGGACTCATAGGCGCCCAGAACTTGAGAGTTGGAGGCCTCAGAGTAGGTGCTGGACTCGCACCCATTGGTGGACCTCTCCCCGCTCAAATCGCACCGCTGCCAGTACCCGTAGGTCTTGGTCAGGTACGTCTTGGTGGTGCTGCCATTGGGGGTCCCATATTGGGTGCCGGTTACTCAAGACAGGCCGTGTTAGGGGGAGGTCTTGGAGTGGTTGGAACCGGACTCGCACCACTCGGCGGTCTCCGAGTCGGTGTCGCACCTATCGGTCTGGCAGGCAATGCCATAAATGGGGGTCAATTCAGTGTCGGAGTAGCACCCTTGGGCATCGGTGGCTCTATTCAACGATTAGAAACCCTCCGATCCCTCGGCGGTCCGGTTGCAGGTCTGCAGACACTCCAGGGTTTACAAGGAATACGTGGCCTGGCTTTGGGTAACGTGCCAGTGGGCGCCGTCGGTGGCAATTTGTTGGTTCCAGGTCTCTCAGGTGTGTCTAATCTGCAGGATTTCAGTGCATATCCGCAACAAAAGCTTTTGACTGAGACTCTCGTAAACGACGGCTACTCTAGAAAATCAAAATAGATTTGCTTTCAATCACATCATTAGCTTTTGTGCCAAAATCTCAACATATTTTCCATTAACTGATGCTTTGATTTTTGCTTCAATCATGACTTGAAAATGCTTTCATTTGAGTCATACCTCCTTTTTTAGACTTCTTATAATTTTTTTTACTGTTTTATTGAATTATTTTTTATTTAATTATTGTTTTCATAAACTTTTTAAAATGATTTGATTTACTATTGCTTTTTCGGCAATACTTCCGAAACAATTACTTTATGTAATGAAATGAAATTCAATTTATTTAAATTGGTTTCGATTTAATAAATTGAATAAAATTATTTGTTTTTTATTTTGTTTGCTTTTCGTTTCATTTTATATGAAATTTATTTTCATTTAATTGAGTTATTTTTCGACGCAATCTTTTCGGATCATTTGCTTTTCCACTGGAAAATTCATCCTCCAATCTGTTCAACCGGAATAAGCTTTCAATTTAAAGAGAAATAAATTTTAAAACTTTTTCATTAAATTTTCAATTTTTTGTTTGCGTATATAAATTGAAAATTAATATATTTGCAGAATATCTTTCTTTCAGATAATAATAACTAATTAATCGTTTGATACTTCTATTTGGTCTTAGGCTGTGACAGAAAAAACAAATGAAGACAACTAATGGACATCTCGTATACCAAAATGTTAGTACAGATGCCAATAGACAACAACAGTCTCTAAATTCTATATTTAATTGCAATAATTATTATAAAGTTTCATAAAATATGATTTTGATTTCCAAAGATAATTATGTGACAGCAAATCAATCAATAAGTATATACACTGTCATTAAACCACAAAAATTTGTCCTAAATTTAAAAAATAGTTCAAAAGTTTTGTTAAACTCTAAAGTTTAGTCTAAATATTAACTAAAGATAGTCTAATCATAGACTCTAATGAAAAATACACAACAATTATTACCGCCAGGCATACTGTGTATGTCGTTATACTGATCAAGGATATTTTCCAAAATGACTCTAATTTAAAATTAACTGTAATTTAATAATAAATTAAAATTTTTATTAATAATATCGAGATTTGGATTCAATTATTTAAGTAATAAAACAAATTCTAAATAAATAACATTTAAAATGAAAATAATTTATTTGAAGCGAAACGTAAAACAATTTATGAATATTAATGAAATATAAGTTTAATTATAATTTATAAATATCTAAATCCTATTTCTTTGGTTGACGTGAACTGACTTCAGTTATTTGACTGAAAGCCCGAATTTCAGTGAAATGTTCTTTTTCTTTGATCGTCACATAAATTACAATAACCATCAAAACCAGTGCTAATCCTATGGATCCAAAGCAGACAGCAATCAAAGAAATTGTCGACAAATCGGGTTCTTTCGTCCTCTTTTGCTGCTTGGCTATTTGCCCACTACTATCCGTGTCGTTTGTCTTCTGTTTGCCTAAAGCAACCAAAATATTGAATTTAATCAGAGATTAAGTAATTATTGGAAAATTAGAGCCAAAATAAATAGTATTTAATTTATTGTAAGAAAAGCAGAGATAATAAAATCTCATACGAGTGCAGTCCTCAAGTGTGCCTGAATCAAACGCACTGCACTCAACGGTCTTCTCTACTGTATTGGTGGCATTACTCAAACTTTTTTTCAAATTATTCTTCTGGTTCTCTGATTTTTTGGATGCCATGGATTGGTTAAGAATATTGAAGAGACAATCATAGGTACAATGGATTTGCTGGAAATAAAAGCAACAAAATGTTTGGTTTCCAATAGATTCTGGGATTCGGTTCTTATAAATGCATTGATCGCAAGGAATGGCACTTTCAGATTGTGTTAAGCACTCGTCATAACATGTTTTTGAGTCACTTTTATCGATGAACTGGGGTTTCGGCGGTGAGAACAGACTTTGATTATAAGCTGAATCTAACGAAGAACTTAATCTGCAAATGCAAACAAGGACTAATATTGAAATATTCATAACAGTCGCTAAATGTCTTTAAACAATCTATTTTTGTTTTCGTGTATATTATTCGAAAAGATTTAAAACTGAATTACAATTAAATCAAAAATTCGGTTAAAAAGCAGTTATTTTGTATTGAAAATGATTACTGTATTCCTGAATAATAAACTCTAATCCGCGCACTCTTATCATTCTTGCAATTATTATTTGAATTGATTTTATCTCTATTACAATAACTTCTGATTTAATGACTATTTTGTGCATAATTTTTAGAGAATACTAGTTTGGGCCCTATGGTTGATGTGTTTTAAAAAACTATTTTGCGTCCAATCAAACAATATAATCAAAACCCGTCTGAAGAGTAAACCCGTCTATACTTCAAAGCAGTGTTTGTCTAAAACCAATCGCTTGTCTCTCGCGCTACTCGTTGACTGTCAACCCGTTATAGCCTTTGCTGGGAGAGGAGAGGAGGAAGAGGAGGAGGAGGAGGAGTGCTCATCGGATGTGATGTGGGTAATGAATAAATAGATAGACTCACGACTCGGTCAGTCACGACTGAGTCACGAGTCAGTATAGGAACGAAATATTTACTAAAGAAATAATTTCTAAAACTTTCCGATAGAGACGAATACATTGTCCATAAAATGTTAGGTCGATTGTCAACTAAGGTTTAGAACAGATTTAGCAAGGTTTAACGTAGTTTAATTATTTATCCTTGGTATGAAATGTTTTTCATATGAAACTACTTCTGTTACCTGATTTTTTTTATTCTGCCCGGGGGCTTTACCCTGCACAATCGGGAATTTCAACCAGCCAGGGATCCCTACTCCACCTAATTGTACTCGGAAGGATAGTGTCACAGTTTTAAGAGGATACACCTGAAAGGAGGGTATGCGCAACTCGTGGTTAAGTCACACACACTCCCAAATTTTTCGGCCCTCGGTCTGACAGCCCGCGGACATTCTTGTCCCAACCAATCCTATCAATCCATTCAACTGAAAAACAAGTTTTCTGAAGAAAGAAAGAGCTGACTCGATCAGGGTTCGAACCCTCTACCCATTTAAGATAGTACAGCTGACGCCTTAAACCACAGCGCCAACGACCTGAGCTGTTACCTGAGTAAGAGATTCCGACCGTCAGACCTGAATTGCGAGAATGAATTCTAAAGATTAAAATGATTTTTAGTAACATAAATGTTATGAAAAGTTTTATTATTTGAATATTAGTTTAATAATTATTATTTATATATTAATAATAACTTTATATTTATTGGTATTCAAGAAAATATCGAAAGCATCGGAATATAAGCATAAAAAAGAAGCCAAAGATAGCGAAGAAGATTGGAATTGAAGGACGAATTACAGAATCTTTATTCTCGTATAGGGATAGTGTTGTCGACACTTGGATCAGAAGGAATAAGAGTGCGATGTGAACGAAGAGTACGGCTGTCGAGTGCATTCGGTAATTGATTTGAGTGGGAGTATACACATAATAGAGGTGATATCGATCGACCAAATGCTTTATAATCATATAAAACAGACCTAATATGACATAAATCAACAATATTTACAAAATCTGTAGAATATCTGAGAAAATAATGTAATACCTGCCGGAGCTATCAAAGGACTCGAGATATTATATGTGACTATAATTGTGAAAATCAGTAGAAGTTTTGGGTATTTGGTTCCAAATGAGAACCTGAATCGGATTTTTTGTCGGGCGGTCTCATACTCGGCCACCGATCGGGACACGAAAATCATATTATAAAAATAGGACAAGACTTCTGAGACTCTCATGAGTTCGAAAGTACATCCGATTAAAGCAGAAGATAAGACATAGTTTACGAAGAATCCGGAAGAATCAGATGGGAAGAGACAGTGCCACTCAATGCTCTCGTCCTTTCCGAACGCCTTATTCAGGAAAATGGCAGTACTTTTATCACAAGAGAGAAAATCGTTGTAAATATTGTATATATTATTAGTGATTGACTGCAAACTCCTTACGTATAGACGTTCAGAGAGGGAAGGATTAGAACCATAAGAATAAGAAATACGTAAGATTTAGACATCAGGGCGTGATTTAGTGCAGATCTTGTTCGGTATGGAATCTGATACTGAACTAAGTATATAAGACTGGGTAACACTGTGGTCATTGCCATCAACAGATAGGGTCTGAGCAGATGAGAGATTGTTACCTGAATTGAAATTTTTATATAAATTCGATTAATTTTGTGGAAAATATCTGTTAAATACTGACCATCAGATGTGAGCGCTCTGTTAGCAATGGCCTTAGGATAACATCGGCGGCAATGGTTGGAGTGGTCAGGAATAGGAATATAAACACAAGAATTGAATGCATTAGTAAAGTCCAGAGTTGACTACATCTATCATTCAATGATATGTCGCGCCTATTCATACAAATTCTGTTATTCTTTCTATTAATTCAATTACTTTTTAAATGATTGCAAACCATTCAATGTCTTCAGGATAGGGCGCATAAGATAAACGCCACCGAAACGACTCATACGGATCATAATTATTTGCAAAAAGTCTTTTAATCCATTGAAATAAAGCGAAACAAACATAACGTTTGAATTTAAATGAATTCAAAACTCTATGCAATTGAATAGAGAAAAGAATGAAAAGAAATCTTAATCTAAATATAATATGAGATATAATTACTCGGAAGCCATTGACTTCTTATCAAACATAACGAATGCTATTCCTCTGGGTTTAGATAAGAGATTATTGACTTCAATTCCAATGTCATGCATGAGCTCTGCTTTTTCTTCTGCATAATAGAGAACTCCATCCAGTTTTGGACAACAGCTACAGCACCCGAAGGTACCGAATCTACCCAAACAGTAGGGCCTGACTTCACATCTTTCTTTATAAGTGAGTCTATATTCGTAACAATATTTTTTGGCCTCAATTGCTGTCAAGAGTTGATTCTTCATGTTTTCCAATTGTCTTATATCATAGACAAAAGTAATGCGTTTTAGGACAACATTTGGATATTTTTGCTTAAAATAGTTAAACAAATCAATTGCTCTTCGTTTAGATTCGGGTATATTCTCAATCATAAGAGTTTTTCTGTCGAATCCTTTTTTGTCGTTTCTAATCAGTTTCGAGAAGTGACTCATTATATAGACTCCCTTTGAATGTAAATCAGCGTTAAGTACAATATAACTGAATAAATGTATTGCTTGTATTACAAACCACTGTCACTATAATTAGTGTCATAAATGAGTGAATCCATAATAGATTGGAATTCTGTCCCAGATTTGAAATCGTTGTCTTTGCGAACTTTTTTTCATTAGGTTCTGTGCCGACCATTAGTAAGCAATTATAATATAACTTAAGTTTGGGTTAAATAGAATTTTGTAAAGTATAGTGAATCGGAATCATTACCAGAACTGCCCTTCAGATGGATTGGCAGAACAATTGTCAGACAAATAAATGTAATGAAAGTGAAATAATATATTATATATCGTTCGAACAATAGGTACTGAAGAGCATCACTGCCTTTGGTTCGGATGATGTCTTCATCTTTTATTAGTAAATAACTTGATATCCAATCCAATACATATGGGGTATGGGTTTTAAAACTATCTATAACTCTCAATCTGTCGGTTACATGCGATTCCTTCGCTTCATTGGGGATCTCATCGTCCAATAGTATAGACTTTAATCGTTTCACTTCTTTGTCTTCTTCTTCTTTGTCATACTTGACGTCAAATCCCTTATACAGTACATCTATCTTCGACTCTGTTATTTCCATTCCATCTGATCTAACGACCGGCTCTTCATCTGATCTAAGTGTCGGCCCTTCATCTGATCTAAGGGTCGGCCCTTCATCTGATCTAACGGTCGGCCCTTCATCGAGAGACCCTAAGGACTCGTTAAGACGGGTTTTACTGGAATTCTTGTAGAAGTCAAGCGCTTCTTCTTCTTCTCCTTCTTTCTCTACGATCTTATCAGTGATCAGACTCTCGTATTGGTGTAGAATCGGTGGTAAATATGCCAAACGATGTCTTCTGTCTATTCTTTTAAGTTTAGCTTTGGCCAAATCATTAGATTTTCTGTCGCCATATATGAATTGAAGCCAACTATCAATTAATAGAATTTTTAACATTAAATACAAATTCAATAATTGAGTTAAAAGTTAAAACTGACTCAGAATTTATATTTTGCAGCTTTTGGTGATTTCTATAGCGAATCCAAATCAATATAATGAGTAGAAACTGAATAATAAATTGATTATATGTTTAGAGTTAATGGCAAACAAAATATTGCAAATCGTTTGTTACAAACGATTCTTACAATGGAAAAGAAAAGGTTGAAAATGAATCGGAAGGGAATCCCTTCCCACCCGACGTCTATGGATACATTGAAAAGCGTTCGGTTGGATAACAGAATATTACAGTCGTCTCTATAGGAAGCGTTAGACATATTCTTCCAGAGTTGGTCAGAACAGTCAGTATTATTTGAGTAGAACTGAATGCTTAGTAATATAAGGATTCAAATGAGAATTAAATCTTAAACAATATAATTGTTGTTTTATTAGCGCATGAATTGATTTATAATTATTCAATAATTCAGTTTTGGCGGAGAGCATACAAATGCAGAGAATTGCTTTGACCTGTACACTTACACTCAAGGCATTTCAATGATATGATATGATATTATGATCTAAACTTAACTGGTTGGATAAATGACCAGGTAGTGTACTGTATATATTAATAATACGAATAAAATTTTATTATTTATATTAATTTCCATACAAATAGTTGAATAAGTTTTAATAGATTCAAGTTCTCTGAATCGATAACTATTTAATGTTTTGATCACTATTTTGATGATTGCTTTGATTGTCTCTTCTCTCCAATACCTGGACCTGTGTTTGAACAATCTCTTCGATGTGAGCGCGAGACACATAATTGGGCGGATATATTGGAGGAATAAGTGTTCCGACTCTTCTATCAGGTTTGGGTGATATTGGCTGAACTGATTGCGAATCGGAAGCAAAGTTATTGGAATTTGCTTCGAATGGTGGCATCGGTTGTGCCACAGATGGCGAACGATTGGAAGGCGAAGAACACTTTTCCTGTTCAATACAGTTACTAATGGTTAGACTTATGAATACAAATTCAATTCTCTGTATACCTGTATGTATTCAATGAGGAATCCCCGGCCACTACCGCTCACATCTGTTTGGAAATTTATGTGAACCTCCCGGGGCTCACTTGCCGGGAATGTTAGCGACACTTGAGATAAATTTGAATTTGATATTACAAAAGCAAAACATATGACTCATATAGGACTCACTCTCTTTAGTCTTCGAGTCTTTACCACATATTTTCTCCGAATCTATAATCAGCGCATCTTTTCTGCAATCGCCTGAAGGAGTGGACTCAATGTCGATGTCTCTCAAGAAGAGCTTTACCTGACAATACTGGGCACCCATTGCTTGTATGCGATACGAACAGCTCATGAAATCACTGTATTGGTTCGGGTAGTTTGAACTCATGATCTGTCCCCTAATGTTTTGGTGACAGACATCGCAAACGGTTGGTGGAGTCGGAGCCGACACTTGAATCAAAATTAATTATTAAATGCATTATTAATCACAAACTTTTAGAATAACTTCTTAAGAATGAAGTAATACTATCGATAAGAAAGCTAAGGCCCGGTTACTACTGTACATAAGTGTCACTGAGCTCGCACTTTCCTCTTTATATTGTATACTTAATAATTGGACCGGACACAACTGTTGGTTACTCACTGGGCTGCCAGGGCTTTGTGCAATCGGTGATCTGCATGACGTGCAGAGAGAATCCCTGTTTGCCATTCGATTCGTCAGATTTAAAAATCAAAACCTTTTCGTACTCTTCGGTTAAGAAAGAATATCTTCCTATAAAACAAAGTATAAATTTCAGTCCGAATAAAGTTCTGGTCATTTATTAGACTGACTTTCATGGCTGGGCGGCAGTGGACCGCATATCCTTCCGGAATCGACTTCCAAGTAATCTTTAGCACATTTGGGGTCGTCTTCGATGTCGAAGGAATTGAATTTCATATCAATTGCGCAAACGTTTGGATTCGCTTTCCTTATAGTATAGCGACAGAACATATTAGGCGGATATGGGTTCGGGTGGTTTGGGCTCGTTATCGAGAACTCTATTTCAGAATATATTATATGACATCTCTCTTCAGCACTCAATCCCTTCTCTCCCGGTTCATAAGACATACGAGTTTCGAAGTCATCGTACTTAGACTGAAATCCTTGAATAGTTTGCATGGGTCTGGTATGTGGAGCTTGTGGTGAGGAATCATATGGGGATTTGACTCGAACACTGGCACCGTATGTATCCATTTGTTGCTGTTGAGTCATATGTATGAAGCCATTGGGTGGCATATGAGTTCGCACTGAGGGTTCAATTGATGGCACTCTTGCGTTGTCTCCGATGAATGTTTGCGATTGGCCTGACATTTGTGGATGAATGGGTCGTGTATTGTCTCTAGGTAAACTGCACTCTACCTGTCGGGCCTTCAGATCAATGCCTTTCCCAAAGCCCATATTCTCAGTGCTTATATGTATCATCAGATCCGGTTCATTGAATTTATATGTTTTCATTGTGTTCTTAGCTATAGGTCCGCAAAGCCTTTGGCCGTCAACTGTCATATACTCCTTCTGACAGCTCTGATCATCCAGATCAAAATTAGTGAACAGTATATCCAATTGGCAAACATTCTCCTTTGCCTTTTCAATTCTGTACATACAATCAGAATTGGATTCTTTTGGACTTTTTATCTCAAAATACATGTTTTGAATATTTTCTTCGCATCTATTTGTCTGTTGAGTCATATAATTGGTTTGCATTTTATGCTTGTCTTCCGTATAAGGACTTTGGCTTTGTTTCGGTGAGTAATATGCTTGTTGTGAATCAGCCCCGGATCCAGAATTCGCATCAATTGGTGGTGACTTATGTTGGGTTTGGTATGACTGCGATTGAGTATTTGAATGCACTCTCTGAGCGGGAGAATAAGGCCTATAACCCGGTTGTTGTTGACTATGTTGTGGACCCTTTGACTCATAACTTGTTGTCTGTTGTGTTGGGTATGGCTTAATGGCTGTTATTGAAGGCGATGGAGATATTCGACGTTTGTAGTGCTGATCCGAATTGGGTGCACTTTGTACTGGGATTATGTGCTGAGTAAAGGGTTTGGGACTGTACGACGAGGGTGGTTTTGGTGGTGCATGTGGTGGAGAGCGCTGGTAGTAGTGCTGCTGCTGTTGTGGAGGGGAAGACTGAGGTGGGATATATGGAGGACTCGGATGCGATTGTTGTGGTTCTCTTTGCACAGGGGGATAATATGAATAGGGAGAACTGGGTTGGGGTTGGGGTATAGATTGGGACTGAGAGGAAGATAAGGTGTTTTCGTTTTCATATTGGACAGATGACTGGCCATAATGGGAGGGCATGTGAGAGGAATATGTTTTGCTTTGATCTGAAATCTTATTCGAAGGCACTCTTAATTCATACGAACAGTCCATTTGTTCGCCTATTATTTTGAAGCCTTTCGACGATATATCAGAATCGGATCGAAATCTGAGTGAAGTTTTGTATGAATTAAACGGAATTTCCTCTGTTTTAGAAAGAATTCAAATAATTGAAAAATCTTTGAAATCGTTTCGGTTTTGTTTTTATGTCTCACCGATTGTATTGTTAGGAAGACTTCCACAGATTTTGTTTCCATTGACTTCCAGGGAATCTCCGGTACATTCTTTGTATTCGCCCTTTAGATCAAAATAAATAAATCGGAGCCGAAGTCGACATATGTTTGCATTGACTCGTCTTATGGAGTAAAGACAGTCATTGTTTGGCGGATAATAATTGGGATAATTCGGACTTTTTATCTCAAACATCATTTCATAGATGACTCGATCGCAAGGAATTCGAACCAAAGAGGAGTTCAATCCTTTGGAAGTGTCGAAGATTGCAATCGGATCCGAGCCATAGTGTACAGGTCTGACCGAATGGCTCTTTTGAGGTTGTGGTGGTTGTTGTGGTTGGCGTTGCAGTTGTGGATGAGGCTGAGGTTGGTATTTGTGTTGATAGTACTGTTCCTGCTGCTTCATTGTTATTTCTTGCTGACCCGATGGCACGCCTCCAATGCATGGCAGTTGAGTATAAGAAGCTCTAAATCCGCGGTAACTTTTAATGCCGTTTGTGATGAATCGAATGGACATGTCTTCCGGTTTCTTATTGAACGCCAAAACTGTAATATAATTAATATAATTATTGCCATTCATTCAAATTAATCAATAAATGCATTGAATCATAACGTGGGGCACATACGGGTCGCTCCTTCTAATTGATTGCCACAATATCTAATATTATTGATCTCCAGGTAGTCTTTGTCACAGCTCTCTGAGTACTCCAATCGGAACTCCTCGAAGTTGAGCTGAACCATACAATTGCCCGGAAGTGCTGTCACCTTATATTTACAGTTAAGATTTGGCGGATAATTGTTTGGGTAGTCATACGACTGTATAGATCCCATCACTTCAGTGAAACATAGTTCGCAAATGGAAGGAATGGGCGACAGAACTAAACTGCTCTGAGTTGTCGGCGAATAAGTTTCGCATTCCTTTTGGTTAGCCTTAACCAGAAATCCTCGTCTATTACTCGCAGTTCCAGTTCTGAAGCTTAAGATCTTTTCCTTCTCATAGAACTCATAAGTCTTTATATAATTGGGTTTCATATCTCCGCATAACTTCTTTCCCTCAACTATTAGGTAATCATAAGCACAGCCAGGACTGGGCTCGACATCAAAGTCAATGAATCTAAGCTCAAGTTTGCAAATATTGTCATTCTTTCGGCTTATTTTATAAACACATTCGACGTTATTCTCATAATATTCTGGATATTGAGGACTCTTCAGCTCAAATGATATATCACTGAATATACCGCCGCACGGAATCAATCCATTTCCTAGAGGTTGTCGAAGCACTTGATCCGCATCTTCGGGCGAACATTCCTTTTGTCTAATATTCAAATAAAAGCCTCTTTGACTGCGAAAGTGATCGGAAACAAAATTGATAACGAATTGATTGCTTTCGAATAAATAAGATCTCGTCGTCTCAGTCGAGAGCGAACCGCACATGAGCTGACCGTTAAAGTTGATGTAATCATGACTGCAGTCCTCGGACTTCTCCAAATGCAAGTCAATGAAATTCACGTCCAACTGACATATTTTCATCCCGGTCCTCTTCTTCAAGATCGTATACTTGCAATTCAGATTGTTCGGGTAATTTTCCGGATAATTAGGACTTTTGAGTTCGAATTCTGTCGCAGAATAAACGCGATTACAATCATATGCTTTCTGGAACTGATCCTTGTGCTGTGTCTCTGCTATCGAACTGATCTGATTGGTTGGTTCGCATTCAGTCTGTCGTATGTTTAGTCTGAAAGCTCTGTCAGAACTCGTAACAGAATTATCTGAATGAAAATGTATGGCAAATGTCGGGGCGACGAAGGAATAGGTTCTCATCTCTCCCTTCATTATTTCGCCACAAATCCGAATACCATTGAAGTCAATGAAATCGTATTTGCAGTACGCGTTCGGATCACTCGGTTGTATTTCAAAGTCATCGTAAGTGACATCAAGTTTACAAACATTTGGAGAAATCTTTTTAATCATATAAAGACAGTCCTGATTGACCGGATAGGGGTTCGGGTAGTTAGGGCTATATATATTGAATTCTTGCTGTTCGAACACTTGACTACAAAAACTAGAATCCCCTCCACTGTAAAGGCTCGGGGAGTCTACCGAAGCTGTAGTGGTCAGCGACGGCGGAATTTTTCTGATGATTTTGTCGCCCTTACACTCCAGTTGTTCCGCTCGTATTAGATACCCATTGCGATTATTGGACGCATCCGAGTGAAACTTTATGATCTTCTCGTTGCCTTCGAATATATAGGTGCGAACCGTTTCCGTTTGTAATGTCCCGCAAAGACGTACTGTATTTCCCACTTCCAGATAGTCGTATTGACACTCAGGACTGGCCTCGACGTCGAACTTAATAAAAGTCAACTCCAGATAACATACTTGAGTCGTGTTTCGCTTTATATAGTAACTACACTCTAAGTTATTGGCATAACTTTGGCTGAAGTTTTCGCTCTTTATTGTAAACTCTTTTTCTGTGAACACATAATCACATTTGCTGTGCGGCATCGGTAGCACAGATGACTCCGGCAATGAGGCTTTCTCTTGGACCACATCATTAGTACATTCAAGTTGCCTGTATTGGATTAAAAATCCTCTTTTGGTTTTAGAGCCGTCTGTTCTGAATAGGAGAACAACGCCTTTCTCTTTGCCGTCGAAACCGATCGTACGTTTGGTGAGCTTAAGAGAATCGCTACAAAACTTCTGGTCTTCCACTTGTAAGTAGTCGGCCTCACAGTTGTCTGAGTTCTGTAGTTCAAAGTCTTCGAACTCTAATTCCACGTAACAGTAATCGGCATTTCGGCGGTCAATAGTATAGGTGCAGAACAAGTCATTTCTGTAATGATCCGGATATCCATAGCTTACTAATGCCCCGAACCCTTCGCTCGTACAGACATTACAAGAAGGCGGTGCTGGCAGTGCTGGCGGTCGACAATTAGTGATTTGTTTGACGTGAATATGAAACCCAGATTTGGAAACCTGTGAATCGCTTTGGAAGGAAATCAGTTTCTGTTCGCTATCGAAGTTAAACACTTTCTGTGCGCTGTCGGGAATGGATCCGCAAAACCTTTGGCCATCGACTTCCAAATAATCGAAAGAACAGCTTTCAGACAATTCAGTGTCGAATTTAAAAAACAGTAATTCGAGTCCACAGACGTCCTCATTGGCTCGACTCACGAAATAAGCGCAGTCAGCATTCAGGGGGTAATTGTCTGGAAATCGGGGGCTTTTTATTTCAAACTCAATTTCTGAGAACCTTTCTTCGCAAACATTTGAGGCCTGGGTTTTAAGACGTGTGCCAAAGCATGTGTTGGGTTTACGACTGACTTCAGCCCAAAATCCTCGTCCATTAGTTTTTTCGTTGGAAACAAATCTAAAAACAAGTTCTCTTTGATTGGCTGGAAAACTGATGGTTTCCGAATGGCCTTTCCATCCGGTGCCACAATATTTGCGTTCATTTACTTCCAAGTAGTCTTCGTGACAGACATTCTCTTTGCCATTATTTCTGGAGCTCTGAAAGGCAGTCGATGGCAGAGAAGTGACGGCGACATCGAAGTCGTGGAAATAGAGCTCTACTTCGCAGACGTCTGAGCCATCGATTCTCATCACTCGATACGTGCAGTTAAGCTTATTTCGGTAATTCAAGGGATAGCCATAACTGGTAAAGTTCCCCTGTCCTTCGTACAGACAAAAGTCGCATATCTGTGAATAAGCGCCACCCGGGTACAACGAGTGATCTGTATAAGAATCATATTCACATTCAACACATCATAATTTAATCAACGAATGTATTAAATAACAACCGATTCAAGAGATTTAAAATTGAAATTAATTGAAAACAAATTAAGTGCAAACGAAAACATTTTCAAATCTAAGGCATTAATTAATTTATTTAAGCGAAAGGAATAAAAAATTTCAAACATTGAAATCATTTGCAAACTTCCAAATAATGAGACAAATTATTGGATAAGTCTTTCAAAGATTAATAACAATTTTGTTCAGTATTTTATGCATGAATTCTGATTGAAACTCACAAGACTTGTCCGTTGACTTCAAATTAATTAGATTTGTTTAATATTCTTATATTTATTTCATTTATGAAATAATTATTCCAATTATGAGATTCTGCTCTAAAAACTAATTTAGAAAAGCTATGAATTTTGCAGAGATTTGCGACAATTTCTATGTTATGAGGAAATGTAAATGAGTTTACACATGAAAATCACGTCCGATATTAGGTTTTGATTAAGAATTTTCGATTGCAATAAGAATTCATTGTTTGTAGCACTGGTGAGTTAACTCAGATTTTGTTTTGACGAATAATGCAATTGAAAAGTGAAAGGTATATGACCTATAAGTCCACACAATAAATGAAGCCAAGCGTATGATATTAATTGAAATATACAAAAGAGTTGACCAAAAAAATAGGTGCTGTGGAAGAGAGCTGTCAGTGACTACAGAATCTTCACCGAGAGGTCAAACTTGAAGCTCATTTTTACGCGCTATTGAACTTTAAATGTTTTCTATTCACTGACAGATAATTACTATCTCTTTCTCAGGCCTTAACTCTCACTTAAGGGATGATTACCTGAATATTTAGTGAGTAATGAATTTGATGTAACGCTTTCGTGTCTTTCCATAGAATCAGTTTTGCCAGAAGTCGATTCATTCACGTCTTCATATAGGGCTGACTTAGTATAGGGTGACGACAATGTGACCGCTTTTGCATACGAACTCGTTTCCAATGTTTGCTGTAATCCTTCATTTGATGTCCTTTCGGTCTGTTGTGGGAAATGAATAATACGTTAAAATATAATAATTACAGAGAATATAAAGTCATTTATCTAAAAGATTCCGTTTTATAGTCTTTTTTATTGAGCATTATATTAGAGGTTGTAATATAAGACATGTTAAATGACTTATTTATTTAAATAATTTGTTGAAAACTATTTAATTCAAATAAATTGTAAACTTTTTTACAACAAAATTCCCGCAATTATTGTGTAATATTTAAGCAGAAAAGAGCTGATAATATGTGAGATTTTAATTCATTAATTAGAAAATCCCAGAGCTCGGCAGTGTCCCCGAAAGGGGGGTGGGTGCTCGAAAATGTTAATTAGAAAAAGTTTGTCATTTGTCACACAATTGTAATGAAGTGAATGAATGGATAAAGAGATGATTTGATTACATTTCAAGTGCATTTGAAAATTGCTAAAATTAATCACTAGAATGTAACCTTGTTCAAATGAAATTTTTTTAATTGAGTTTACAAAATCATATGAAATAGTCAGAATAGTCTTCAGATTTATGCAGAAAGAGTCTGTTCTACCTGTAGTTCAAATACCAATTTTGATCTCTAGACACAAAAAGCGCACAGTTTTTAAACGTTTGAATTTTATTAATATTGATATTTTGGAGTCATATTCAATATAATCTTAACCGAATTGAAGCAAACAATTGAAGCAACAACATTGATAAAATAATTAATAAATGTCAAATTTCCGAACAAGATAGTTTAACGGGAAAACCATCTGATAGTTATCATTATTGTAATACCATTCCATATAAAGTATCAAAATGTTTCAGTAGAAAACTTCACCTAGGAATTTGCATTATTTCGCTAGAGATGCCCAGGTCAAATATTTGTACTGATGTCGGCAACAATGTAAAGATATGAAAGAGACTGCCTTAGAATATCCAGGCTTTTCCCAAAAGGAACCTAAAAACCTGTGAACCGGAGCCATAATTTTGGTCAAGAACTGAGGGAAGAATTCTTCTCAGGTTTGAATTGCAATTTAGCTTGAGTCAAAAGAAAAACTAAGAGGATAGCCAGCTCTGCCCTACTAATAAGATATACTGCAGAGTACTGTACGTTATGAACAAAAGGACATTTTTTACTTTAATTTAAAGAATTCTTAAAGTGTTTACGCAATCATTAATTTTAAGCGAAATAGTGACCGTCTCTGTCAAGTAACAAAATTGAAGCTTGCACACTTCATATGCAATGCCATTAAATGTGTAGTATTAGCTAAAGATTTTGATTTTCTTCTTTAATCTTATTATTTTCATTATAAGAGTACTATTATATTAATATTAGTATTATTACTATTATTTGCAATAATTCATTGAGTAATTGGATTATCAGAAAAGCAATTAAATGAAAGAATCGATTGAATAAATAATTTCATAATTACTTCAGTATATCTGTCGGTCGGATTCACATCAGATGTGGTTTTCCTTTGAAAATACAAAGTGCTGTCATATAGAGTGGTGGGTCTCTCAGTCACCTGTCGGCTATCAGTAAACCAATGTGTAGTATCTGAGGCCAAAGCAATCGTATCATTAACTTGAGATGAAATCGATAGATCACTGGATGTAGTTCTGAGAGTTTGGTTCTCCACTGAATTCAAGTCTACTGTTGTATTGGAGTCAACGTATGTGAAAGTCTTGACCAAAAGTAGTGCAAAAATATTAATAATAGAATACATTTTCGATCAATCACTTGAACATTGAAAGCACATAATTATATTATATTATTATTATTTCATAATTATATTTATAATTAAATTGGACTCAAATAGCAAAACAATTTGCTTTCGGTTTTATAAATGAGTAAAAGTTTGTGCAAATGATGAGAAACTCCTCAAAACTATTTACAACGACTCCTACATCCGATTGGAATCCAGTTTATCAATGAATGAACACTTGATGTCAAAGAGAACATCACTAAAAAAATCAAAGAATCAGATGATATAAGCGCTGATCAATTCACAGCTTGGATGCAATGGTATGTCTACATGAGATTCACTACATTATGTCTAAACAGGTCTTTAGTGTTATAGCGAAGAACAGAAATCTTATTATTGTTTAGCAATAAGTGTCACCTAAAGTAAGCAGAAGACGCGTCGACCCAAAAACCGATCTCTGTTTACGGGGTGTTATGATATGACAATCAACAGATCTTCACTACAAACCACTGTTCCCATTGTGACCAATAAATACTATACGATATACGAATCATTCATTACACTGGTATTCTCTGTTCGCATACTTCCCATAACTTTCTTAATTTAACGCTTTAGTGAACACTAACTGCAAAAATGAAAGTCTTTTCTTCACAACTGGTCTTTACGGCTAGTTTTGAGAGAGAGAGTGCAGTCAAAGGCGTTTCAATTGCTTGCATTGCATGTCTTATTCCGGTTCTACAGTAAATAATCTTTTGCTACGGTATCTAAATCTGTGAATAACTTTTTTATGCAAAACTGATTGCACACACTATTTGTCTGCTCTTCAGAATCACATGAATTGCGTGCTTCAGACGAATGGCCTCTGAATTGCTTCAGAATTAATTTAACTGTAGATATGATATATTTATCCGTTTTTGGGCTTTAACTCAAAACACTTTGGTTTATAGAAATGGAAAATATATGCACAGTCTCTATGAGAGTGACAATGATCAGGGCTAATTAGCTTTTGCTCAGCTTTTCGACGCATAACTGCTTTTGTTTTTATTCTTATTAGCATTTGTTGGCTCAATGTTTAGACACATAATTGTCTTTTCATTCACTTTTAGCCAATTTAAAAGTGAAGTCAATTTCTCTTAACTTATAATTTATCAAAAGATTCTTAACCTTGATTTGTATGACAAACACAATACAGTGAATACACAATTCTTTGTCTCAATAGTAGTTATTTTGCGTTTAAGTCATTTAAATGATTAAACCATAGAATCATTTTTGAATTGTTTGTCAGATTTTGGCAAAAACTCTTAATTTAATTCAAATCTAGAAAATTAATTTTGAACACTGTATGAGCTGGCACTTCAATCCGGCAGAAATAAAGATGTTTTATCTCCAAAGGCATCTTATAGGCAATTGTTTAAACGCAATTGTTATTGAATTTGAATTTATCCAACTCCATTCAATTCAATGTTCAGGCTATTTAAAGCTCACTTATCAGGCAAATGCTCGACCGCAATGACTGGTCCCGCAAATGCCCAATAGGTCCCACATGCATATGACCAGAACTTTTTAACCTGCTTCAATTCTTTTGATTAAATAACGCTATTTATGGAACACAAGAATAGAATTTTCTTCATTGATAACTCGATAAATCATTTTTTTTATCAAAAAATGAATGAAAAATATTCTTAGAATATACTGATCGTACAAATAGCACAAATAAAAGAGTATTTCTGCCATAACTTCTATTCCAAGACTCTTAATGCTGTAGAACTAATCTTGCTTATTATCTAATCTTCTCTCATCTAAATGAGGCTTAATTTTTGATTTATGTTAATTCCAATCAGCAATTCATACGACCTATAAATAAATATAACATTTGGTTAACTGCATTCAAATACTACATATTCATTAACTTTGTCTATAAAGCAAATTCCAAACATTGCTCACTTGGTCTCAGATTATCTGAATATTGATTTCGTAAATATAAACAATAATATAATTATTTAAGTTCGCAATAATTTCTAATTATATTTGAGGTCTTCTTTTGAGAAATGATGTGAATATAAATTGGATACTAATTGAATAAATTCATTTTTCACTACAAAACAGAAAGCCTTGAATTTTTTGTTTTCAAAACATTATTTAATTATAGTTTAGTTTAATAGAGAACTCAATCTTATATTATATTATTATAATTATGAAATCCATACGTAATTCACAATTAAATCTCATTCTACGGGAAATTTGACACAAATTCATATTTTCAATACAAGCATAGAATTTGACCAAGCTGAAATACAGAAATGAGAAAATACATCTTGCCTCTGAACATATCATTCAAGTTTTGAGTCGACTTCATTGAAAATGATTTCAAATCAACTCTTTTTTCTCAGACCTGGGATTTGAACGCAAAGAC
Organism: Eueremaeus valkanovi; assembly: GCA_034693305.1. Lineage (NCBI taxonomy): Eukaryota > Metazoa > Arthropoda > Arachnida > Sarcoptiformes > Eremaeidae > Eueremaeus > Eueremaeus valkanovi. The sequence goes on along the minus strand of JAQIWA010000327.1, from coordinate 1,683 downwards.
GAGAACAAAGATTTTAGCAAAGGTGACAACATTTACAACATTTATAAATAATGCTCTGGGCTGGTTCCTCAAATTCATTTAGTGGAGTAAAAGGGATCAAGAATGTGGATGAAAAATTTTGCCCAAGCTCATTTGACTAAATCTGATTATAACAATGTGTGCTGAGCCAAAGTAGAATAGTCTTGCTATATGGCCAGCTATACGCCCTATAGGCCCTATACGCCCTTGGACGTTTAATAACATATTTAAATATCTTTTTATTTAGCATTAAATTGGTTTTGTATTGAATTGAATTGAATTCCTTATTATAACGACTATTATATTAGAATTGATTGAAATCAGAATATCTTTGAATTTATAAAAGGAATGAATAATTGTTTCATTGATTCAAGTCTTGAATTCAGATTATATTTACAGTACTTTTGAATAAATTATTGCTCAAAAATGTTTTTCTTTAGACACTGATTGTTCGGAATCGCTATTTTGAAAAAGCATTAGACGTGAAATCGACTTCTTTTGATCCAATATTAGTAAAACAAAGAAAACTTTCGCAGATTTTCATTCATTTCTCAATTGTAATGCAATTTTCAAAACTAGAATTCAATTCTCTTTAATGTCAATCATTTGTTATTAAGTGCTCTTTGTTTTCAAGATATGATAATATGTTTGTATTAGACATATCAGGACATAGAGAGCGACAATGAGGTCAGAATGAGTTGCGACACAAACTATGATAATTGCTTTCGAAGACAAAACAAGACTCAATCCTCTCTTTGGGCTTTTGCCTCAACAGCTGGTAACTCGACTTTGAAGACATTTTCTAAATTCACTTTTGATCAAGCTCAATTTACTGTATATGAAGTAATGTTTGGTACATTGATCACTTTGTCGAAAAACTCAAATTCTTTAAGTTGCTAATGATCTGGCTAAAATTGGAATGGTGGAGCAACCAAGGCTAGATAAATAGATCTCAATCTCTCATCGGGTGGGTGGGTGAAAAATACACTGGTAAATCTATATCTAACAAATAAAAGTGGTCCCTATGGGTGAACCACTGGTCAGAATTTCGTATTTCAGATACAGTACAGTATATTTGGTGTCGCAAACTGTATAGACATATCCAGTATATGAACCCAAATGCGAATTGTATTGCGAATCCTTAGAACTCAAACTGGACGCCAGTTTAGGCCGATTCCAACGAATCTTTCAAAACTTTTTTGTATTGTTTGTACTGAACATCGAATATATGTTTTTAAGATATAATTAAAATTAGTTTAGATTTTGAAATATATAAATAACATAATTTCACCAGTGCTACTTTTGCTCTTCGAATATCTTTAGAATACTAATCTGTGCAGTGATATGTGCAGGGCTTATTTTGGCATATTTTCGACTTTGAGCCGATAAAAAAAATTGAGCCGAATAATTACAAACATGGAATTGTGACCGACTATGGCATAGAATGGATGACTTTCTAAGTTGAGATTCATTTTAACTCAATCTATAAAATCACGAATGTTAAGAAAAGCAGCATGTTCACATTGTTTTATCTTAAAATCTATAGCCTGCACATCTATAGTCTATACCAAACACCCGCATACTTGCAAGTATACTGACAGTATGCTTTCATAATTAATCTGTGTATAAACCAGTTCATAGAGTCAGACAAATAAGACATTACTA
>JAQIWA010000326.1:0-35814 GCA_034693305.1 Eueremaeus valkanovi | reverse complement strand
ATTTTATATATAGTATCTAGCTGCTATTGTAATATATGAACCTAGAATACCCGGAATATTCCAATTCCTTTCCTTTTTCGATGGTTTCGTTGAATAGACTTGAAATGTGGACAAAATTGAGCCAAAAGTAGGTTTTTATGCAAACATTTGATTCCTATTTATTGAAGTTTTAAATGTCATCTTTGCTACTATGCAGGCAATAATTGTGCCCTTGCTTTCAATGTCAACATTATATCAAATTATTATTATTATATTAATTGTAAAACTTTATAATAAGAGTTATTCCTTGGGTTCCGACAGATCTGTTAACGGAGAGATCTGGTTCTTGAAAGAGGACTACATTTCCCTTTACACTCCTTTTATTGCTTTTAATTATTAAATAAATGTTTATTTTTATATATTTCCTATCATTTCTTTATTAAACTATCTTGTTAACTTTGCGAACCCCCGTTCCTCACATAAATATAGAGCAAAAGCATATGAAATAATTTAAAACAAAAAATATTTATATTTTAATAATCAATGGATTGAATGCAAACAATGAATGCTTTAATGGATTTAATTACAGAATATTTGTCTGAAATAAGAATTTAATTTAGGATTCAATTCAAACACTATTTCTTGGTTTTGCTAATTGTGCCGAAAGCCGATATGACTGTGGGTTTAGTACCCGAGGCCACAGTCACCGGAATCACGATTTGCGGTCGCAATGGGTTCGAGCTGTGAGTGTTGGCCGTTGTGGCCGAGGCTGTCGGCGCATCCCATTTACTCTTCTTTTTGGTGGACTCGTTGTTCGCATCGGTGTTCACATGCTTTTTGGTGCCCGACATGAACTCAACTTTAGTCCTGTCCCTCCTCTCCCGTTCCCTCCTTTCCATGTCTTCCTTTTGTCTTTTAGCCAATTCCTCGTAAAACGACTTCTCAGTCCAGATGTGTGGGTCGTATACTTCGGGCGGATAGTTAGTGGCCATCTCGTCGATAGCACAGTAAGCAATCAGTTTCTCATAAATACTTGGGTTTCGAAAGTCTTTGCGCTTTTGTATAATTGTGTTCATATTGTAACCCATTTTCATCTTCTCGTGCAATCGATACACCTTTTCCTGCAGTCCTTCCGAACACTTATCCGTCGGTTCCGATGGAATCACTATCTGATCACTGCTTCTGCCGAACAAAGACCTGTGATATGAGACGGGAGAAGAGGGCCGGACCTCGACCTGAGTCTCGTCGACATCGGATCCCTCGTTGACCTCATCTCTGCTCTCGTGAGTCAATCCTTCTTTGCTTTTGTCGAGCGATTCGATTGACTGCAGGAAAGCATTGGACGGACTGTTAGTTCGGCTTTCGGTCAGATTTAGCGCCAATTCTTTGATTCTGTAATTCAGTTGCTGTCCATCTGATCCGAGCCTCTCATCGGTTCTCTCTTCCTCTGGATTCTCATCCGATTCGTTATCTTCTTCTGAATCAGAGTAAGTGGCGGTCAATGAGACCAAAGCCGATGGTTTGCGGACTTCAGACATATTTGTAATGATTTTAATAATAAATTAATATTCAATCAAATCATTTGTAAAACGTATTCAAAAACATAAACAAAAAGTAATTCATTAGAAATGAGTTACTCATAGATGGCATCACTTTTGAAGCACTTTTCAGCCGTCAATTGTACTGCACATCAATATTATTAATTTTAATCCAATTGTACCCTGGCACAATTAATAAACTTTTATATTGATATAAAAATCTCTAACAAGAAATCATTAAAGTCTAGCGTTTATTAGCATTTTATATCATATACTAAACTCTTGACCATTTGATACACTCTCGTAAGATATAACGTAATATTACTGAATTGAATTGACCAATCTCATATCTCATTTTTATCTACTGCTTGCACTTTATTGCTCAAAATGAAATTTAAATGCATTTTATTATTAAATACGAATAATCACAATAAACAAGATATATTTTGATACGTACAATTCAGTCCTAAAATAAGCATGCAGAATTTTAAGTATTTCAAGTAATAAATGAGCACTGCTATAGTACCCAGGGATCAAATCAGAAAAGATTCGACTCTTTATTAATAAAAATCTTTATTATTATTATTTGTTTTAATAATTGAATTGCTTTTGAATTTAATTTGATATCAAAATCATATGAATCTTACCTGTACAATGGCGTAGTAGTCTTGCTCATTCTGGTATACTTTGTATTAGTACTGTATCTTATTTAAATGCAATAAAATAAAAGTCATTTAATGAACTTGTTGCAAATTAGGGGCCCCTACCTGTAGTTGCCCACAGTTTACATAATAAAACTAAAAAATCTATTAAAAAGCTCAACAAAATGTGATTCAGTTTTGTTTGAGGCAAACAAAAAACGATTACTTATTTTGGGTATTTTGATGGCATTAACTGCAAGAGTGGATCCAATGTAAACCTAATGCAAAACCCAATATAAGCCAATTTCATATAACGAGCAAACTTTGTTTTAATGGAAAATCAGTGTATTTTGCCTTAGCTTTGATTATACCAACAAATTATATAATTTTGATGCAAAGCCAACAAATCGATTGCAATTACGTTTAGTTTGCTTTAATGGTTCAACACTTACAACATATTCAAAGCCATTCAAAGCCATAATCAATCTTTCGATATACTGTATCTCTGATTACAAGTTCGACTAATTTCGTATAAATATCAAAAGATTGTCAAATATTTTTCTTAATTGACTCCAACATAATATTGTCGACTCTTTTGCTTTACTTTCAAATTCTTGATTAATATTTTTTTGCAATTCTTCATTGAAAAGAATTTTATGCAAAATAATTACAGAATAAAAGATAGAAAATCGCAACCAATCCATCAGAGAAACTATTTTTAGTATTTCAATGATTTTACAGTAAGTTTAGTTACATTTTCATTAATAACGGTTTCTTTTCTTTCATAAAACCAAACTTTGAAATCAAATTAAATATCGATTTGTTTTTTTTGCTGAAAATTCACTCCGAAATAAAGTTTAAAAAGTCAGCTCAAGATCATTTTTCAAAATAATTTCAATTTATTTCAAAAAGACTTTACAAACAATTTATTTATATAGAGTTGCAATCAATAATCGGCGTTTCAATTGAGCCGGGCCACTATATATGTAAAGCTAATTATTGCCATTAATTTCAAACATACCCTTGTTGCACTCCTGAGTGCTTTGATTTATGCCTCTTACAGACAGAGCTCTACTTTCCAATACCCGGCTTATTGTGACGACAAAAAAGTGAACTCAAATATAAATATTCTTAAAGCTATATAAGTCTTAACGTTTGAAAGTCTTTTGTATCTAATATTGAACTCTTTCAAAGACCGATCGCCAGTATTTCGTATTCACTATTGTTCCGCAAATTAAACGAATGTTATTCCGAATAAAAATAGCAAGTTCATTTCAAATATTCAAGATAATCTTGAGAATATATGCTTGGCATCTACATGATCTCAACCTGTCTCCAATTTCTACTCAACTTTATTTCGAGTTCTACTTAAAAGTTATTTACAGAAAGCATCGAAAGTATCCGGGTCTGGGCTTTGATCTCTGGAGCCGACAAAACGTTTGCTTTTATTTCTTTAGTGAATAACTCAATGATAACATCAATTTGGGTCAACACTCGAAAAACGACCGATGAATACAAGTACAGTATATCTCTTCACTCGCTCTAAACTATCAATTGAAATGTTTTCAATAATTTGATGCACTTTTGAAATTGAATTATGTCTTCAAATATATATTACAACTTCAGCTGTGAATCAATTTATAGACAGAGATAGTGTTAGCAATGGGTTCACAACAACAGAGAGTTCGCTAATGATTGAATAGCAGTAATATATCGATAGTTTGAATATTTGCTAACATCAACATATGAACCGAAAATATAAACTCAATTATAAAAACTTAATCAAGAAAAATGTTGGAAAATGAAGCCTGGCCACTTTCATTTATAACCAGTACTATTTGTTGATTTCATGTCACACAGAATATATTAAAATCCGATCCAAGTGTGGAATTCGTGGAACATATTATGAGCAGTATATGTCTGGCACTGAAGCGGCTGCCATTCATATCATGTAAAGGTACATAGATGATGACAAGCCAAGTTAGATGGCCAGGCATGACATCGTTTTTAACATTAGTTTATCCTGGAGTCATATTTTTAAACAAAATTTTTGTGAACTCTAATAATGATTAAGTAACGAATCCAATGAAAGTTAATGAAAGTTCAGATTCAGAATTAGACCTAGCTCTTTTACACTTTCAACGCAGAAAGTAATTAACTGCAAACAAAGCTAATTATTTATATTTTACACAGACTTGCAGTAAATATTGATCTGAATGTTTGCCAAAAATAAAGAACAAGGCTATACAACTGAATAGTGCGGGACATTTATTCTTAATTCTGAATACCATAATATAATAGAAGACAGCCTTCTATTTGATATATATCTCGATTATACTTATTCATCAAAATTTGTTTAACTCGAGTCACAAATGTTGACATTTGATCATTCAATGAGATGCGGATGAATTGAATAAAGAAGAATATAATGTATACTATATTTTGCTACACTGTATACATGTATAGTACAGTATGTATACAGTAGTTACAGTGTATATAGTATTTCTGCTTTTCTTTTGCGGTAGTTTTATATCTTTATTAAACTTCTCGAGTAATGCAATGCACTGTCTATTCGTTTATTTCCTTTCTCTGATTTATGACATTTTATTGCATTTATGGCCAGATTTCAAATTAAAACGAATTGTATTTATTATACAGTATTTCAGACTTAATGTTAGAAAAGAATTTTAATAATTCTCAAAACAGATGAAGACTTACACATATTTTACATCACAATAGATATTATTTTAATCCAATTATTAGTTTCAACTGAAAGGAAGAATTGGCACTCATTTCAGACAAAACCCATTCCACTACTGACTAGTGAGTTGAGCTGTTCTCCCACAACAGTCAGATTCTTTTGACAGAAGGCATCAAGGTAAAAAATAAAGAAATGCTTGTCAATAATTAATATAGATGACGAGGGTGCGATCAGACCAAGCAGTGATAAATACAAAGTAAAGATAGTTATGATCTACAGCAAAGCATTCCAAAAATAATTATTTGATGAGAAATGACGAGTGTCCTTTATGGCAGGCAAACCTATGTGAACTATGCACATTCAAAAAGTTCATAAGTAATAGTCTATACAAACTGTAGATTTGATTTTCTTCTTGACTCAACTCATATTAATTTTCTATATAATCACTAAAATAGCTAATACTGTCTTCGTCAACCATTCACCCTAACATATGACCTATCTTATTTGAATAAATGTATGAGCAGGCTCAATAGGATATTTTGAATGTTTTGTTTACTGTCCTTAAAGGACAGCTTTGGAATGCTCTGATCTACAGTATATCAATGTTAGCTTCATTTAGTAGTATTCTTACCAAGATCTACTTTTACAAGTCAGGCACTTGACACAAAAACATTGATTACATTATATAATGAATCTTGCTAATTATTGAATGCAAAACATTGTTTGGAATTCAATAAATCTAAATACTGTACCGAATATATAGGAAATAAGTATTGTTCCTAATCTGCAGACCTGTTTCGATGTGTACTCGCTTTCCGAAAGAGCAATCCGTTTGACTCATACGGTATGAGTATTTGGGAAAATCAATAAATAGATTGAATAATAGGAAAGAGAAATCAACTTTAGTTTTATTAATGAGAAATATTATTAATATTAAAGATTACAACAAATCTATTTGAGATGAAATGTTTGGTCGAAACAATTATTTGTTTGTTTTGGTCCCTCATTATTATGAAGATTGAAATTCTTGAGCTCATTCTCCAGGATAGCACACTCACTGAATAGCTGACAATAGATGCCATTCCCAATTCGTAACGTTAATTGATATTCAGCTGAACTCTTCGCCAAATTAACAGTTAAGAGCAAATCGGTGTAAAAGCGAACGCAACTGTGTTTCGAGTAAAACAGTTAATCAGTAATAATAAATGTAATTAAACCATAGAATCGATTGATTGATATAAATGTGCAAATAGTTGATCACAAAATCTCTCGGCTATTCATTAACTTCGAGACCTTTTTATTTCCTATTGAGTTGATTTCAAATTCAAATAAGAATAGGATTTTGTGTAAAACTTTAGTCAAACCAAATTGTATTAAGCGGTCGACAAAACATATTCATTAATAAATTCTCTAATCATTATAATGAGTCGATTTGAGCACTTTTTTAATTAAAAACAATTTTCAATTATTTTCAGTTTTAATGTTTTTTGTTTCAGTAGAAAAAAAATGTTTTATGAGTTCAATGATATCAAACAAATGTCTGTTAAAAACGATGAATTCATTGATGAGATGTTGAGTATTGAGATGATTAGAAGAGCTGTGACTATGACTATGAGTATGATTAGAATGATTAGAGGACTAGAAGGAGAGAGAGCATCAAAGATACTCTACAATATCACAGCGAACGTGCGGACACGAAGAACCCGTTCGTAATAAGTTGTGTTCATTGTTGCGGTTCAGGTATGGAAACAATCGAATGAAAGTGCTCTCAATGTTCTGTGTGTTGTCGTAATTGGAACCGGCATTCGTCACATCCAGTGCAGCCACTGATGCCTCCGAGAAAAAGGCAACACTATCTCCGCTATGTGTCTGCATTCGCACCAGTCCTCCCAAACTCTGTGTTCTTCTTCTGGCGTTCGGATGAGTCAAGTCTGTGCCTGAGATTCAGATTAGTGATCAGTATTGTCATCAGATGTACTGTACTATTGATATATCAATAATTGCTAAACACATGCATTCACTCATACAGAGAGTGGAGGCATAGGAATGACTTACCGCGTGAATGACCAATGTTTTCGTAGCGATCGTTGTCCTCGTCCTCACAGGAGGACAATTCGGACACTTTATGCTTACGAGAGCTCATTCTGATTGCTTTGGCGTATGAATTGTCGTCTGACTCGAGAACCGTTAGGTCTCTGCCATCAGAATTGATTTGAATGTATTGCTCGTCTGTTCCGCTGATCGGCGACAGAAACTCTGATTGTTTATAACTAATACTACTATTAACTGAACTGTCAGTACTCTTATCGCTGTTATTCTTTGATCTATTGTTAGAGTATTTTATTTCTCTGTTATTATTATTAGTATTGCTATGAATTTGCTGTTTGTCTATTAGAGAGAGTGCTCGAAGTGGTACGAGATCTGATGAGCTCTGCTTAACTCCACTTCTGTTTAATAGTCTTTCCGTATTTTGTTCGCTAAACTCAGGACATGAATCCGGTTGAGGCATCTTCTGGTGGTATAAGCCATTAGACGAGACGTCAAAAGAAGGTGAGGCCGACAGTGATGTGACTTTCAAACTGTAAGTGTTTATGTCATATAAGAAATAAATTCAAGATATTCTGGAATTGCATTGCATTAAGCAAATGGATTCCAGTCCTCTTTGCCTTACCTTTCATAGCGATTCAATTCTTGTGACTCCTTTTCATTTTCTTTACTTTCCGCACATTTCTTATCTTTGATATCGAGCGGTTCGATACCTACGCCAACATCACTACCAATATTAGCGATTATTTGTTGAGTTTCTGCTTTAGTTATAACAAGAGATGATTCTTCCAATCCCCTCAAGCGGAACGTCAACGCTTCCAATTCGTAGGCTTTCTGTGAACAACACATATCACTCACATTAGACTATATTTTATAAAAGTTTTTATTTTCTATAATATCTTCAAATAAATAAATATAAATACATTTAATGTTATTTTTATTACAGATATTAACGTCAATACAGAATAGAATCGATTCTTATATAAGAATAGTTAAGAGTTTTGAAAATAATACCTCTTTGAGTCGTTGTCGAAGTCTGAAATTATCTTCAGTGACCACTTTGATCCTGTGGTGCAGTTCCATCTCATCTGACTCTCGCCGCGACTTTTTGAATGGCTTGAGTGTTGCCCTCACCTTCCTGTCCCCCGCGTTAGGGTTCCTCTTGAGCTCAATTAACTGCAATAAACGCAAACAAAATGATCGAAAGGAAACTCATATGGATTTGTGTGAACGGACTAACGGACAGACGGTAGGCCTCACCAGTCTCACCTTAGGGACGAACACCAGGCATAGGGTGGCTGTCGAGCAGAATATAATGAATATGGAAATGATAACGAAGGCCGCGTCCTGTTGGTCTCTGAGCACGAAGGAAAGGCCGGCCCCTATAACGCACATTATCACAACATTATATACACTCATTCCGATGTATTTGGAGTCGTTAAGCGCCGGAATGCTGACGTGTCTGGTCTCCCAGGCCAGGAATATGCCGAACGCCTGACACATAGAACATAACAATCGAAAATCAATCAACACTTGCAGTGAATGCATAAGAAATAGTCACAAAATGAAAGATTTATTGGCTAACCATTAGAAGGCCTTTATATACATATATTGAGCCCAAAAATATAGTCATCCGTTTGCTCTGGCAGTACTCCATTTCGGGGATAACCCATATATCTTCGTTTTGAGGCGATGGCTGCACAAGAAATGGCATAATGTATCCGAAATCACAATAAAATACAATAAAAACTATAGTATAGTATAGTATAGTATAGTATGTGTCGAACAATATTATGATTACTTTCTATTTCACTCTTATTTTATATAATATCTGATATTATATTATATTCTCTATAATAGTATTCTATATAAGGATTGCATTTTATTCCGTATTCTCTGCTCTTCTCTATCACAGTAGTCGAGTCATACAGTGTCTGTATTATAGCGCACATACCTCTGCAGTGCCGTTGTGTGTATCTCTATAGAAGGGATCGACAATCTGCCAGGTTGTTAGTGTTGCCACATCTATGAAGACTAATACCCCGACCACCATAAATAACTTGTAATCTTTGATGAGCTGAATGTTTAACACAATTCGTAGTAATATTGTAAATGATATGCAGTTCAGTTCAGTTCAGTTCAGAATTGGATAATAGACTCACTTTTTTATTGAGTTTAATGTTTGTGAAGATCGCGTGAACTCTCCAGGTCTTACTAAACATACTATACCGAAGAGAAGAACATTTTCTAAGCATAAAAATATGTCTCAATATTTTATGAAGTATTTGGTTTATACCTCCCAAATGCCAGAGTAAAGCCAGACATTAGAACCCACGCTCTTCCCTATGAACCATAAGAATCGTTGTATTAGTATTAGGTCTGAAATATTGAATTGAAAATAAAGTGCAATAAAGTGCCCACAAGTTTATGACAAACTCTGTTCACTACAGTATTCACTGCAAACTTTCACTTAATATCACAATAATTGCAAATCTAAACAAAATATCATACAATCGGCTGTTAGTCATATAGTAAATAGACCCTACTCAATAATTATTAGTATTTGGCCAAAGCCTACTTCTTGAATTTGTCAAAATAATACAGAGAAAACTGACCTGTATAACACTCAAACTCGAGGCAATAAATGCTTTGAGTGATTGCCAGCTTTACACTATGTACAACACGGGTACGCTAAGCAATGATTGTAGTGGGCAACAGAATAGGGCCAATAGGACCGCTATTGTACCAGTGTTGCACATAGTGTAAAGCTGGCAATCACTCAAAGCAATTGTTTCTAATTGAGTTTGAGTGCCGTATAATTCTTATATATTTTTGTTTACTTAAATTGCAATTTCATTTATATAAAATTTTTGATAACCCTATCACTAAACTTCCTCGACTCTGAGAAGTGGACCCGGGATGGAATAGAGCTAATTGTATTGAATGAAAAAGACATCACAATTCGTGTTATCCTTATAGTCTGTAACCATTAGAGTTTGAACAACTCATTGAATTTGTATCTCTTTGTGGCTATGTATGACCAAGGAAGATTAATAAGATTCTCCCTTGGCCATATATAGCCACAATCGTGTTTATGCGTCGCATTACTATTGCCGACAATTAGTGAATGTGTTAAGAAATAAAAGGACAAAGAATACTGACCGCACAAATGTATGGAAAATTGGATTCACTGGTCAAACCACTATCTAGCCCGAGTAATATTACGCTCGTATAGGTTAGAATGCATCCGATTATTATAAGATTGTTGAGGTAAGGGCTCGACATCTTTATGTTTCTGTAATTACATAATATATTTTACATTTTATATAATTTCAAACTAATTATTCAATACATTGAATGCAAAGTATATCTAAACTACAGTATATTGTTATATGCAATGCAGTCATTGCAGTATAATATGGACATACAATGACTGAAGTAATTAAAAAATGTTTTCTTTTCATTTGGAAATTATATTATAGAATATATTCATTAAAATATTCACATTTTTTTCAATATATAAAAATAATTTACCGAATAATATGAAATCTTTGGTCAACAAAAAATATTTATAAATAAAAGATTTTGGATTTAATATTCGTTTTGATTTGTATTTTGATTTAAAAATCAAATTTCGGAGAATCTGTTTGGGATTTATTTGAAAGATGTTGTGTCGAACTCACTCTCAATACTACTGTATTTGATATTAGAATTTCAAAAATATCTAATTGAATGTCTATATAAATGTCATAAAGAAAAAAATAACGTTGAATATAATGAATATAAGTTTTTATCAAACTGTGAGCCGAGACATATGAAAGAAAAAGGCTTTAGTCTAGTCTTGATCTCTCGGCTCATGACTTCTCGAATGCATTTATCAAACTTGAAGTAAATTCAAACAATAGATAATGTTTTTACATAACATTGAATTGCATGAGAACTCTATCGAAGCACAAAATCATTTAACCAAACGCCAAGGTTGCTTTTATGCTTAATTTTACAAAATGTAACCCATGTCAGCGCAATTTAAACAAACTAATGCTAATATTTTGGCAAAATTCGAACAAATGTCGACCAAATTCACCCAAATAGTCAATTGGGTGAAAAAACGACCAGATTTGCAACTTTTAAGTCTGGGTGAGAATTGGCGATAATTTTATTTTTCAAAATACCACTAAATCTGCCAGGTGACCTGCAATCTTATTTCAATTAATAGCTCAATTATTTTTCGAATTTCTATACTTACAGTACTGTAGTATAGGTACTCTTCTAACCCAATCAGGCAAACCTAAAATAGACATATCCGGCACATCTTGTCTTAGATCACAACAAATGGTATTTTTCAATAGAAATCTGATTTCTGTCTCATTTAAAGATCGAAGGATTCATTTGCTTATATAAGTCATTGAAGTAGGCATGTGCAAGGGGGGGGTATTGGGGGTATTATTTGCTTTTCGAAATTGGAGTATTTTAGTCGATCTCCAGATTACTTTCCAAACCTCTTTGATTAGCCAAGTATTTAGTTGAGGCGAATCGGATGAGTTTAATGCCAATTGATTTTCGATACATTTTAAAAATAAGCCTGGCCCTATTCAAGTTTGCACACCCCTTTATAAAAGCAATTTAAAGACGTCTTTTCAATTCAAATGTTATTCAATCCATTCAATGTAATATAAACACTGACTCTATTGTTAGTATTGTTTCAAATATTATTATTATTATTATTATTGAGTAATTGCATGAATAGAATATTTAGAATATTTAAGATTTTTGTCAAACATTTTCTTTATTTTCGTTGTTCTTAGAGATGATCGAAGAGAGTCACAAACAAATGTAAGAACGGGTTTAGATCGAAAACGCAAAGTTTGCTTGATTATAAAGGGGTGTTACCCAAGTGATAAAGTTGCGTTTTTTGATTTGATAGCTATTTGTTTCTAAAGTTCAAAAATGATTGAGTTTGCAAATTGAACCACATTTCTACCCCTTGTGGTTCACGAGATATTCAATTTCAAAATTTCGAGTTCAGTGCAAATTAGGCCCAAAACTCAGATTTAAAAAAATTAATTTAACCCCCGCCCCAATGACCGAACATTCTGAAATTCTACTGTAATGGCAAAATAAGATTAGTATAGATACTCTTAAGCCAGAAACCAAAATGAATTAACGAGATTTTCAGTTAATATTACTATATTATTAAATGTACAGCCGAAGAATTTAAAATGAGACAGATTCTGTCAGTCTAGCCATATTCTGGATGTTGTTAGTAGGGGTCAATTTTTTGGTAAACTAATTAATTATACAGATTATGATAAATGTGAATATGTTTCGGGTCTTATTCAGCTAACAGTTAAAAATCAAAATTTTGATAATTTCCAATGCTTGCTCATAATCATCATCATAATTATCTAAAGGTTTTTTGTTTTCTTCTTGACTTTATTTTCTATCTAATTACTAAAATAGCTTATAATCCAGTGGCAGAGGGGACTAGGGCATAAAATTCCCACCTGAAATTTGATCGAGACTCCCCCTCCCCTAAAATTTTGGCCGATTTTATAGAACATATATATTATTAGATTTATTTTCGTTAGTCATTTCATTATAAGTGTCAGCCATTCCAATGTCAATACCTATGCCTACTGTATGTGCTCTCTGTCAAGTTCCAGTCCATCTCCAGTAACAAATGACAATAGAGAGTAAAATTCATTAAATTAATGCTCAATATAAGCACAGAAAACATGAATTTGTAGTTTTGTTGGATATTTCAGTCAAAATAATGAGAAAAGTCTAACGCTTTGCATAAATCAGTAGAAAAACTAATGGAAAGAACGAAACATCAAAATAGCTTTTAATGTAGTTTTGAAACATAATTATTCGGTTGTTATTCGAGTGAATGCAAACACTAATAATGAAATATTTGAAAACTGAATTACTCTTTATCATTCAGTTTTGATGAATGTTTAAAATGGGATTAGCTTTAAAAATGTTAACTAAGTCTTAATGTTTAGTATAATTTTGACATTACGTTAGAATCAAAAAGAATTTTAAAATTTCAGTAATTTTATTGAGAAAAAGAGAGTTTCAGTCTTATGTCAGACTATTAAAGACTGACTCAAACCACATATAAATAGTATTTGAATATGTCTTCGAATAAATAGTTTTATGAAAATTCAGAGATGCGGATAGTTATGTTCAATGGGCCCGGAGTAAAATAAAACTATTAACGCTCTCTTATAAGGATCAAGGCTAGTTAAAAGCAATATCAGATAAAAGTAATTTGAGGTTTACCTCTGATTTCTGTATTTGATATTCATAGCGAGGAAGACCCCGGCCATTATGATGCCCATTATGGCCAACACGGATATCACGACGAATAAAGTTATACTGATTCTCGACGGCGACAGAATCAGAGTTGTGCGGTCGCGGGGAGGCGTATGACCACCTGCAATCAAGTAATCAAGTAATCCAGTTCTTTATTAGTTCAAGCGTTTTAATCAAATCGTTTTCAAAAAAATTATTTTCATTTAAATATGAAAAGAGAAACATACGGTTCGATTAACCCGATTAGTTTAATTCAGCCTAAACTCATAAATTCAAGCTTCAAATTAATTGAGTTCTAAAACATTGTTTACACACTTTTAAAACGTTTGAATTGAATTTCTATAGCGTTTTGCAAAAGTTAGCTCAAGATTGAAGACATCAAATAGTTTTATAATTTCTATATTATTCTCCAGAGATAGGCAATGGGTCTGACAACAGGGGGGGGTATGCCAAAAAATTTTGCCAAAAGGGGTACAATGAATGACTTTTGAGGGCCAAAAGTGCCCCATTTTCACGTTTTTTTCCTCAAAAAGATCGAAAAATAGAGGGGGTATGCCTCAGCAAAATCACAGGGGGGTATACCCCTACCTCTACCCCCAATTGCCTATCTCTGATACTATAGTCAAAGTCAAATTCATAATAAATATTTCCAGGGGCAATTGATAATTGCAAAGGGAGTTTATTAGCAATTTATATTGTCAAGATAGAATTTATACTTTATTTTAGAGAAAAATAAGTAAAACTGTGTATGGTAATTTTCTCATCTTGGTCACTAATATTTTTAATAGCAAACAATCTAATGCTAAATTGATACAGTTAAGAACAGAGGTGCCCAGACTAAGAAAGTCAATCCAGTAAAATTACACCATGTTTGAAAATAAGCTAACCCTTACCTATGAGTTTTCGACCCAGAATAAATAATTTGAAATATCACCCACTATACCCTCACTTAGGATTGTGACCTTCAGCATCTCTTGCTAAATATAATTGCTATGTATATTTCTAGGTCTAAAGTTTCTTGTACAAAAAAGAGTCATTAGAGGGTGTAACATTTTTATCTTGGGTAAATGGCCAGGTATATAATTTTAGACAATAATTATTTGAGTCGTTATAATATTTGGATTAAATCGAATAATTTTATTACAAGAAAATATATAGTATAAAAATTGTACTTGATGTTTAATGATCAACTTCGGATACCTCGGTAATATTCGTTTCTGATAAATTGTTCAGCTCTTCAGATGTTCTGTTTACTTTTGATAAGCTTTCACTTAATTTCTTATGTTTTAAGTCATCGAACCTATTAATGACTGTATTTCTATTGTTAATAATAAAATCGGCATAATCTTGAATGTCCTCGCTCAAATCCTTATAGTAAGTATCAGGCTTGTTTTCATTATAATTGGTGAAGCTATTAGCCTGATTATCTTTGCTATTTATATGTCCTTGTCTGTTATAATAATTATCAATTTCATTAATAAATGTTTTAGAATATTGATTATCATTCAACTTGATCATTTGATTTTGATTGACATATTCATCATCTTGGTAATTTGTCCGTTGATTATTATTCGGGCGATTCTTGGTTTCTTTATATGATTGAGCTTGCTGCTGCTTTGACATTGGGAGCCTTGGCTTCACATAAAACCTATCTTCTACAGTTGCATTAGCTTGCTGGTTTTGTGGATCTCTGGGTACATTAGGCTCAATTCTATTTGGATTGATGTTTGATAAGATATTTTCAAGGTCATTATTTTGAGTTGGCTTCCTAACATCATAGGGCACCTTGAGCTTTTCAAAATCAATAGCCGGTTCATTTTCATGCAACATAAGAGGTGGCAAACTTGGCATTTCATAATCTTGCATGTTGTTTTCAAAATTAACCTCGGACAAGATTGGGCTTTCATCAGGAGACTCCAGAGGCAGGAAGTTGTCGTTCCAGCTGTTATCTTGCTGATTATGTTGAGTTTGATCAGGCCTATTATCCGGATAATTATTTGGTATCTTTGAATTAACATTGATATTTGAGACTGTATTTTGATTATTATGTTTATTTGGCATATTATCTTGATGAATATTTGCTAATTGACCTGGTGCTTGATCAAAATTAATTTCACGTATATAAGTGTCTACCTGCTCACTTAAGCGTCCTGGTGCTTGATGATGTTCAGGCTTCATATTATTCTGGAACATGCTTGGTCTTTGTCTATCAAACTGGTCATTGTGATGTACATTAAACATATTCTGGCCTGGGTAATGTCTTGAAACTTGTTCATTTTGATTGATTATTGCTTCATAATCATGAACATTATCGCTCTGTTGTATTCCTGGCCTCATAGGTGTCGTTAGTGGTCGTAGTGTAGGTAATAGTTGAGAAAATGTTGAATGAAATGAAATTTCCATTTGTTTAGATAGAATTGGCTCTCTTGTATTGACCAGGGAAAAATTTGCCAGCATTGGCAGCATTTGCAAATGTGCCAGTTGCTGATACATGTTGATTGTTGATGATGGACCTAATGGTGTAACATACCCGGGCCGTTTTGTTTGATAACTTGGTGGCGTAAATTGTTGATTGTTGCCTGGTACTTGTGAATAATCTTGCTGATTTTCATTTAAATGAGGCCGCGGCATAAGAGCCTGATGCATTAATTGACTCATGCCATTTAGATTGGGTCTGACAACAAGAGGTCGGTGGCTATTTTCCACACTGCCCATCTGACCACCCTGGTAACTTCCGCCATTTGGTTTTGGTAATTGATTGATGTCCTGTCGATTATTTGGCCTAGGTGGATAAACTTGTGAATTCTCATTCTGATACTCAGAAGTGATCATAGATGGCGGCCTGGGTGCTGGTGGTGTTTGGTTACTAACTGGCCGGTTGTTATTTTCGGCAACAGGTCTTTGTGCTTGTCTTTGGAGCTGAATTTGTTCCTGGTTTTGAAGCATTAATTGATTCCAGTTAGCCTGGCCATTGCCTTGATGATGTGGATTGGCTTGACTGTTTTGTGAATTAATATTAACTTGGTTATTCATTCTGGGACCGGGATAATTCTGGTACTCATTCCCAGTTTGTGTATAACCAGTTGGCCTGGCTGGTGATCCACTTGTTGGTCTAGGGTAATTTGGCGTTGTTACCATACTGTCTAAAGTTGGAGGCGGTATGAGAGGGGGCCGGGCTGTTTGCCTCAAATTATTAATGAGGCCAGGTTGTCTTCGCATTGGTTCCGGCATAGATTCCGGCGCACAGTTAACCTTCTTATAACCGGCTAAAAAGAAGAGGCGCTCAGAGAATGACAAAGATTCAAATTTTTTCGAATAGTCGCATGACGTCACCCAAGCATTGGGGCCGAGCGCTGAACCACACAAAAAGTAAATGCCTTTCGACTTCATATCAAACCCGCAGTCGTCTAATGGTGTCAGAAAGACCCCGGACTCCAGAGCATCCAGTGCTGACGGCTTGAACCGAAAATAGCGGACAGACTTAAAAGTGTAGTAGGCGTTCGTGATTGTACCATTGTCATCGTTGATAAATGCCTTGTTCGACATAACAGATGCTTCAAGGCAAAAATCCGACCGGCAATACTCCTTGATCAAATGTGTGTCATAGCTGGCGAAGCCCTTCCCGGTTGTCGTATTAGTCGGTTGCGGGCAATGACAGCATTGTATTGAATCTGATTTAATATGTATTATAATTATTATAAAAATTTTATTCAAATTCATAAACATTTTGTTTTCTAATCAAATATTTTTTTTATAGTTTATTATTAGCACATATTGTTATCTTGGCTATAATTTCTATGCTTTTTCTATTTGACATAGTTAAGTTTAAACTGTAATAAAAATAATTATTTTTTAATCTCATAAATCATGTGTTTTTCTATTCATTTTTTAGTATAAATCTGTTCAATGCACTTTTGTTATATTTGTACTAGTCTAATATAAGTTCTATTACTGTTCTAGGCAAAAAGCTTCATGTAAGCCCAGTTAAATTACTAGAAATGCAAAAGTAGGACAGGCTATTTATTTAGCATTATTTTATATGTATTACAATTTTTTTATGTTTGATAAGGAATTGCTTGAGAAGTATGTAAAGATTAGTTTATCGAGCATTTACTCAGAGTTGGCCAATAGGTATACGAGTTTGTAGTAATGAGGCGGTAATCACCCGAATCATAAATCATAAGAAAAATGAAAATTCTTTTAACATTGTTGAGCCTTGTTTAAAAACTACCATGATGAAAAAACTTATCAAGATACTTAAAACTAGCATAAAAGTCCAGTTTTTTTTAACCATGTTCAGCACGGGTTAGTATGACCATGGTAATGATAAGAAATCATAATATGGACTTTCTCTTTAAATCAAATTTGTAAAGATCTGCTTGATATGTGTAAAGTACGAGTAAAGTTTATGGTAATGATGACCAAGTAGGTTCGATTTCATAAATTCATTTAGCTAATTGTGCATGGTGAACTTTACGGAAATTTTAGCTAGTATAATTCTTTTAATGTTTTGAATTGAGTTATAATTTGTTTTGATCAAGGTGTATTCTCTACTACGTAATTTAATTGTGAACAAACTTTCACTGTTTTTGTCTATTTTTTCTCTTTAGCTGTAATTATGAAATCAATGTTTCGATACGTTTTGCGAAATCTGTTAATTCACATAAGATTAGAGAATTAACTCTCTATTCAATGGCTATAAAAGTGGGTGAATTAAAGCTAAAAAATTAAATTAAATAATTGACAAATAATAAATTAAACTTGCTAAAAAAATAACAATGAAGTTGCTTATTCTAGCCTTACTTATTGTGTCGATTGTTTGTAAGTATTTCTTTAAAAATATAAAATAAAATTATTCATGAATTTTTCATTAAATTAGCTTGCGCACAGGCAAAATGCATGTGCGGTGGAACTAGCGCGGGCAGATTTTGCGCTGAGAGAGCCGCTGTTGGAAAATATTTGTTTGGCGGCTGCACTAAAGGTGATTTATATTTCTGTTCTCATGCTATTATTGAAGCCAGCGTATGGCAAAAATGTGGCAAGGGCACTTGTCGAATCGTGAATGATGATGACGGCAATGATAAATGTAACTAATAAAATAATCTGGCTCAACAATTAATGATTGTTAACATGGTTAAATTTGTAATTTAATCGAAAACACAATGTTATTATTGTATTTGTATTGCAATTAAAATTATTATTAATTTATTTTAATTAAAGAATTTTTAATAACTATATTAGTTGTAGCCAAAACTTACCAAGAGCATTAAAATTTAAGCAATTATTTAATTTTATATTTGTGTTGAATTAAAAATTTTATTGAAAAATAGTTTTTATTTTATGTGGTATACAGTCAATACCATAAGTCAATCACATTTTATTTTTGTCACTTTTACGAAATTCTTATTAATGTAAAAATGTTTTTGTTTTTAATAATAAATTTTGATATTTATTTTTGAAACCTATTTTGAGCATAAATTTACATCAAATTACTTGTGCTGGTCTTTATAGACTTTTATCCAGCTACTTTTTTATCAAAATCATCTTCATTAATCGGTGCACGGGGAGGTTCAGAATTATGATCATATCCCATCCCGGAATCTGGCTCATTAATAAGTATAGGGTCTTCCTCACTTTCTAGCATAGGCAGGTAATTTGGTTTATGTGGTTTGTATTGAGGCTTATGCTGGGGGTAATGGTGTACAGGCAATGACCAGTCATGCACTGGTCTAATTGGTTCGTATTCTGGTTCATATATAAGCACAGGGTCATCCTCACTTTCTGGTATTGGCTGGTATTGTGGTGTGTAGTGAGGCTTATGTTGGGGGTAATGGTGTACAGGCATCGACCATACGGGCTCTGGTCTAATTGGTTCGTATTCTGGTTCATATATAATTAAATGGTCTTCCTCACTTTCTGGCTCATATATAAGTAAAGGATCTTCCTCACTTTCTGGTATAGGCTGATTGTGTGGTTTGTGCTGAGGCTTCTTTTGGGGGTAAAGGGGTTCAATAATTGACCATTCAGGTTCGGGTCTATGAGGTAATTCCGGAACCGGAGGATAGTCTACAACAGGAAGTTCAGGAATTGGAGGTGGATGAAATTCAGGTCTAATTGGTTCGTATTCTGGTTCATATTCTGGGTGCCACCCTGGTTTAGGTGGCCGATATTCTGGTTTGGGTGGTTTCCATTCTGGTTTGGGTGGTTTCCATTCTGGCTTGGCTGGTTCATATTCTGGTTTAGTTGGCTGATATTCAGGTTTGGGTGGGTTAACTGGTTCATATTCTGGTTTAGGAGGCTTATATTCCGGTTTGGGTGGTATCCATTCAGGTTTGGGTGGTTTCCATTCTGGTTTGGGTGGTTTCCATTCTGGCTTGGCTGGTTCATATTCTGGTCTAGTTGGCTGATATTCAGGTTTGGGTGGGTTAACTGGTTCATATTCTGGTTTTGTAGGCTCATATTCTGGTTTGGCTGGATGCCATTCCGGTTTGGGTGGTTTCCATTCTGGTTTTGGGTGCCCTGGTTTTGGGGGTGGTTTCCACTCCGGTTTCGGTGGTTTCCATTCAGGCTCAGGTGGCGCGGGCTCTCCCTCAGGGTTGGGGGGTTTATTACACGTGCCACAATCTTCAGGCTCAACAGCCGGTAACATATCAGGTGGCAGCCAGTCCGGGGGAGAATGATCAAGTTGAAATATGCCCTTTGCATCCGTGACATCTTTAGCATCAGGATTCTTTGCACCTATTGTAGTCTCAAACATTGGAGTCGTTCCAGCCTGTTCATCTTTATGAGTCGGCGTTCCCTTTTGTTCCCCCAAAGTACTTTGCATATCAGTTGGCAGTTTGTCCCAGGGAGAATGATCTTGGTGAAATGGAATAGACAACTTTCCATTCCTGACATCTTTATCATCTGGACTCTTTAGACCTATTGTAGTACTAAAACTTTGATTTGTATTATCTTGTTCATCGTTCCGAGTTTGCTTTTTCTTTGGCTTTTTAAGCTTGGCCGCTATTTTCGAATCGGTTTCATCAATATAAACATCGTCATTTTCCTCATCCACACCACAATTAACACCCTTGGCCGTCTCAGTCAAGAATATTCTCTCATTATCATTGAGCATGGTGAAATTCTTTGTGAAGCCACAGCGACTTATCAGGGGTAGACCATATTCTTCATCATACAGACCAAATAGAACAAGCACATTTCCTTTGTTCAACTGAATAGAACAGTCTGAATCCTCTTGTGGTGTATATACATAATTAATCTTGACACTGTCGTGGGCGATGTCCCGGTATATACCAGTGATGTTTATACCATAGCGCGAGTATTCAATATCATGTGGATCTCGTTTCGCGTTCTCCTCCCTGTCCGTCAGTATCACTGCTTTCCACCCGAAGTCGAAAAAACAGATACTCTTATCAATAATATTCGTCTCATCCGAGAGGCGACAGCGACAGGCGTTGGACACACATATCAGACCCGTTAGTAATATACCCAGAGATACCTTAAGATTATTTATCATCACTCCATGTATTAAGAAAACAAAAATAAAAATGAACTCATTTTATTATAAGGCAGAACTTGGAAAATAAATAATTTTTTCTAACTAGCTCATTCTGCTTAAATAGGACAGGCATCTGTTTGCTTTTTGGTCAATTGCTTGACGTTCTATTATTTTTTAATGTTGAAAGTGTAGGACAGCATAAATTTCTAATTTGTTCCATGTTGAATTTGTTCTATAAAAATCACGTACCTTGTTTCATTTATTTCTCAAAATGTTCTAAAATTATATTTCATTCGACTTACCCTCATCTTAAGGACTATTCTTGATACTATTTAATTTATTTGTAAATACAGATAATACCGGTTATAATGAACTTATTTAGTTTGGGAAAACCGGGATTACCATTAGTTTATATAAAACAAGGTTTAGGACCAGATATAGTCAGGGTACGACGACAGTGGGTCAGCCATAAGGGGTACAATGAATCAAGTTTTCCTCCCAAGTGCCCCATTTTCGAGTTTTTCCGCAAAATCATCAAAAAACCGAAGGGGTCAGCCTCAGCCAAAATCCTAGGGGGTTTAATCCCCCTATGCCCCCATTGCCTATCTCTGGTTTAGGACTTTAAGTTCAACACTATTCCTATATATTTTATTATAATAATATTTCTTGAATAAAGGTATGTATCAATATAAGCATGGTCCAAAAATCAAAATGGGCTTATGCCATAGGAGAGCAGGGTGAATAATAATTTAAGAAATAATACGCTTATTTGTATGCATTTTTCACTCCTTAATCACTTATATTCAAGAACTATTGCTAATTAATTGTTGTTTGAAAACCAACTAATAATAATTTTCAGATTATTTTTTGAGTTTTGAGTCAATTGTATTCATTGTTCAGTCATTTCTATACTAAATATATTATTCGAGCTCAAACCTCATTTCTGAGTCATGTCTTATTTGTTGCTTTGTATGAACTGGTCTTTACACAAATTTTTATTGGAAGCATACTGTCAGTATACTTACGGTTTTGAACATGCACGCCTTATGGGTATATCATGCACAAAATTTAAATTTTTTAGAAATTATCACTCGTCAAACGCTCAGTAAATAATGTAGGTTGTTTTCAAGTCTGCATTGAAATTGAGCTTGTACAAATTGTAAATTTTGTTGGATATAATTAAAATAATTTATTAATTTGTCCTGGCTATTGGTGATTCCAGTATTGTGAGAATGTATTAGTATCACCAAAAAAACAATACAATAGCATAGTTTATAAATGAGCAAGTTTAAATTAGAATCATTTATTTTTCATTCAATTCGAAAGAAAATTATATATTTTTATAAACATCTTTACAATAACCTCGGATTACTTGTGCTAGTTTTTATAGAATTTTGACCAGCTCCTTTTTTATCATAATCATCTCCATAGATGGGTTCGTATGGAGGTTCAGAATTAGGATCAGTATCCATCTCAGTATCTGGCTCATATATAAGTACAGGGTCATCCTCACTTACTGGTATTGGATCGTAATGTGGTTTATGTGGTTTGTAGTGAGGCTTATGTTGGGGGTAATGGTGTTCAGGCATTGACCACTCAGGCTTTGGTTTATGAGGTATTTCCGGAACCGGGGGGTAGTCTACTACCGGAAGTTCCGGAATTGCAGGTGGCTTATATTCGGGTTTGGGTGGTCTCCATTCCGGTTTGGGTGGATGATATTCTGGTTTAGATGGATGCCATTCCGGTTTAGGTGGGTGGTATTCTGGTTTCGGTGCTTGCCATTCGGGTTTAACTGGTGCCCATTCTGGTTCAGTTGGCTCATATTCTGGTTTGGATGGATGCCATTCAGGTTTAGCTGGATGCCATTCCGGTTTGGGTGGCTTCCATTCTGGTTTCGGGTGCTCTTGTTGCGGGGGTGGCTTCCATTCAGGCTTTGGGTGCTCTGGTTGCTGGGGTGGCTTCCATTCAGGCTTTGGGTGCTCTGGTTGCTGGGGTGGCTTCCATTCAGGCTTCGGGTGCTCTGGTTGCTGGGGTGGCTTCCATTCAGGCTTCGGGTGCTCTGGTTGCGGGGGTGGTTTCCATTCAGGTTTCGGGGGCTCTGGTTTTGGTGGTGGCTTCCACTCAGGCTTAGGTGGTTCCGGAGCTGGTTCTGGCTGCCACTCTGGTTTCGGTGGCTGCCATTCCGGAGCTGGTTCTGGGTGCCACTCTGGCTTCGGTGGCTTCCATTCCGGTTTAGGGGGTTCCGGAACGCCAGGTGGTTTCCACTCAGGTTTGGGTGGTTTCCATTCCGGTTTGGGTGGCTCTGGAACTCCGGGTGGTTTCCACTCTGGTTTCGGTGGTTTCCATTCGGGCTTAGGTGGTTCCGGAACTGGTCCAGGGTGCCACTCAGGTTTGGGCGGTTTACTACACGTCTGACAATCTTCAGGCTGAACAGCCGGTACCATATCAGGGGGCAACCAGTCCGGAGGAGAATGATCTAGATGAAGTCTTCCATCCGTGACATCTTTTTCACCTGGATTCTTTGCAGCTATTGTTGTCTCAAACTTTGGAGTTGTTCTAGCTTGATCATCTTTACGACTTGGCTTTGTCTTTTGCTTCCCTAAAATACCCTGCCCGAAAAGACCTTGCCACTTTTTATGCGTCCTACTATTCGGCTTTATCGTTGGCTTTTTAGGCTGGGTCGTTCTATCCGAATCTGCCTCATCAATATAAGCATCGTCATTTTCCTCATCTTCCCCACAATCAACTCCCTTGGCTGTCTCAGTCAAGAATATTCTCTCATTATCATTGAGCATGGTGAAATTCTTTGCAAAGCCACAGCGACTTATCAGAGGCAGACCATATTCTTCATCATAAAGACCAAATAGAACAAGCTCATTTCCCTTGTTCAACTGAATAGAACAGTCTGAATCCTCTTGCGGTGTGTATATATAATTAACCTGGACACTATCCTCGGCGATGTCCCGATATATGCCAGTGATGTTTATACCATAGCGCGAGTATTCAATATCGTGTAGATCTCGTTTCGGGTTCTCCTCCCTGTCCGTCAGTATCACTACTTTCCACCCGAAGTCAAAAAAACAGAAACTCTTATCAATAGTATTTGTCTCATCCGAGAGTCGACAGCGACAGGCGTTGGACACACATATTAGGCCCGTTAGTAATATACCCAGAGATAGCTTGAGCTTATTTATCATTACTTCATGTATTCGGTTAATAAAAAAATTTAAATATGAGCTCATTTTTATAATGTGTCAGAATTTATAACAAAATATTTTTTTTGAACTAGCTCATTCTGCTGTAAATAGGACAGGCATCTGGCTACGTTTTGGGCAATTGCTTAACGTTCTATTATTTTTTAATGTTGGAAAAGTAGGACAGCTTTTATTTCTAATTTGTTCCAAGTTGATTTTGTTCTATAAAAACAAGCACCTTGCATAATTCTTTCCTCTTTCATTTCTCAATATGTTCTATAATTTTAATTATTTCATACGACTTACCTTCATCTTAATGACTATCCTTGATACAATTGAATTTATATGTAAATACAGTTCACTATAAATATTATTGACTGTAATATAATCTGAAATACTATTTATTGGTTCCATAATCAGAAGTATTGCTAAAATATATCCAAGGCGAAAAAACCATATTTTAACAAAATTTTCACCAAGCATATTTATTGAATTTAAAAAACATATAAACTATGTAATTTTAGAAAAAAAATAAACTAAAATAATTTGCGCAATCACAAAATTAAACGATTTTTAACTACAATTGAACATGTTACCTTTTTGAAAAAATTGAACTTTCTGTATTTAATGTGAAATAGGTCATTCATACGCAAGGAAAAGCTCGACAAAATTAATGTTCAAAATTCTTCATTTAATAGACTTTTACAATAATGACATATTGACCAACCAGGTACAATAATGAAATATTTGCGCTAATCAAGCGCTAATAAATGCTTTAGAACTCAATTACAGTTCGAATAGCATTACCCGCTTTAAGGCAATCAAACGCTTTATTAATGTCTTCCAAACGCATCCTCTGTGTGACCAATGAGTCGATCGGCAGTTCACCCGAACAATACTTATCCACCAAATATTGATTGGCTTGACGTGGCTTTTGATTTCCGAAATAGCCACCTAGAACACTTTTCCCTTCCAGCAGTTCTGCTACTTTAACCTCAACAGTATTGCCCCGTTTGCCCAGTCCTTATTATAAAATGAGCATGTTAATTTCAAATTTAAAATGTAAACCGAGTAAATTCTTCAGCAAAATAATTCCAGGAGTGAAGACATCTCAAACATTTCGAAGAAAAATATATTTAAACTTATATACCAACGACAATCAATGAGCCCCACGGGCACAATGACTTGAGCGCAGTGTTCAGTACCGCTTGATTGCCGATACAGTCAAACGCATAATCAATTCCGCCCTCTCTTTGCAGTATCTCTTCTATCGGTTTGTCTAATATTTTTGAATATTTTTTTTGGTTAGAAAACTGTAATTAATTCAGAAATATCTTAAATACCAATGTGTTTAGGATTTATGAATCGATTGCAACCCATTTTTCTGGCCATCTCTTCCTTTTCCGGGTTTATATCAATGCCGATAATTGTGCCGGCATTACCTGCCTTGCATCCCAGCATAGCCGACAGTCCTATCGCACCCAGACCCCAAATAGCACATTTAGCCCCTTTATGCACCTTGGCTATGTTTGTTGCGCTACCATAGCCAGTTCCAATTGCACAGCCAATAATGCAAGCTGTTTTCAGGTCTGCTTTAGGATTGACCTAGTACAGTACAAGTTGAAAAATAGAATTTTATTGACTATAATTGGAAAAATTCATCAATTTGCCTTGGCTATTTGTGATTCCCGTACAACACTGTATTGCGAGAATGTGCTAGTTCCACCTAAAAAATAGTACAGTTCATATTTGAGCAAGTTTAAATTAGGACTATTTATTTTTCATTTATTTCGAATGAAAAAAATTAAATAATTTTTATAAATAAAGTGCAAACAAACCAAATGAGAGCAATGGCTTTCCCTTCACTTGCATCCGGGTCTCTTTATTGTCATGATATAGGGTGGTGAAAAAATTACCCACCAAACATGCATTGGTTTTCGGGTTAGAACAAAGTGCACAGTTATCGCACTCAGGCATCCACATAAGCAGTACTTTATCTCCCAGCTTAACACTGTTCACTCCCTGGCCAACCGACTCAACAATGCCGGCGCCCTCATGTCCTAATACAACGGGCTTTCCTTCGAAGTTAAGCGCCAGATCCGTAGGCCAACCCCATACGAAGTGAGCATCAGTAGCGCAAACACCTGTGGCCACCATTTGAACCCTGACCTCACCTGCTTTAGGGGCGTCGACAGTGATATCTTCAACTGTGAGACTCTGGCCTTCTTTCCATAGTATAGCTGCGCGACAGTGGATGGTCTATACGTGTGAACATTGTATAGTGACTTATCAATCAAACTATAATTTGTTGCTATTCTCTAACCTTTCCCACAGTTGTCATAATAAGAATATTTTTTTTGATATTTTAGTAAAATTTTAGTCGAAATAAATATTTTATATTATTTTACTTAAACTGCATATTAATAATGAATTTTTAATGCTTTTTATACTTTTTCAATAAGTCTTTTATCAGTTGTCTAAGTATTTTCCTGAGTGTTTGGATTTATTGTTGATAACATTTTTGTGTGTTTCTTATGTAAAAATTTTATCAAAAAAAATGTTAATATTGTCTGCCCTTCTGTTCCCGAAAGTATGCAATGATTTATAACTTATAAAACAATAAAATATTTTATTTCTTAATTACAGTCTATTTGTTATGAATTATTGACTAATTTTCTATTTATTATTAATTAATTAACTAATTTACTTTGATTATATTTTTAATATATGATCTTGTTAATTTATGACTTTCTAATCATATTTATAGTGATTGACAGTCCCTTCAAAACGACATTATTTATGGAAATCTCCAATACTTTTATAAGAAAATATTTTATTTAGTATTCATTCAATCAATGTTTCATTCAATAGCACTTATGAGTCACTAAAATTTTGCTTATCATATCACCTGAATTAATATAAAACTGGATTGATGCTATAAGACCTGGTTTATAAATGTGCTTGATCAGGCTATTAGCATGCTCAAAAAAGAATTTCCCTTTATTAAAATCTTGATAAATCAAAGCTATTTTTATTTAATGTTTAAAAGTTTAACCTTATATTGAATATTTAGTTCGGGAACAATGACCGGGAAAATAAAAATGAGGAAAAAGTAAATTAGACTCAAATTGCTTGCAATAAAACATTTTTTGCTCAATTATACCAAACACTTGAACTGATATTTATAATCTGGAATATATGTTAGTTCAGGATATTATTCTCTTTATTGCATTCGACAGACGCCTGAAATAGGATTTAAGCCTCGATTATGACAAAGAATTTTTGAATAAAAAAATATTCAGAATATTTCAGATTAAGTTTATCACAAAAACTGTTATTTTTTAAGATTTAATGGGAATTAAATGATAAATTGTTTCCCATATATTTAAGCAGGGATGCAGAATGGGCGGGTAACCAACCAGCTACAGTATAATACCTTGAATGAAATGATCATGTTAACTCGCTAAATGGAAATAATCTAGTAATGTTAAGATAATGTCTAGTACAATTCGCAGCCAGTACCATTATGATAAATTACCAAATAAAAGTAGCATGCTCAATATGTTTTCTACACTTCTACTCGTCCCTGGTATTGCAATGATTTATTGCTGGGTAATCAGACATTGTATTTGAAGTCAGATAAAGTCAATTAAATTATTGCATAAAAAAATCGAACAATAAATACATTTATTATTCTTATGATATGATTCTGATTAGAGACTGAAATATTTGTTCAGACAAGTCTAATAAGCTGTAACATGGTTTGAACTATGCGTAAATGGTACAAGTAAAGTATATTAGCAATTTAATCTAGTTTAAATTTTTTTATTTTTCTCTTTTAATTTTTTTTACAACTATTAATATATAAATGTGTTTATAGAATAAGTTTTAAAAAAATCTGCCAAGCTAATTAATAATACAGGTTTATTTTATGTGCAGCTTTTCTAGCTTGATCGATTCCAAAATGATTTTTCTGTAACTGGCTCAACTTTATCAGTTGCAGCTTTCAGTTCATTCACATCTACAGCTGGTTTATCCTTGGTGCCCCACTCACTTTCTGACCAGGATCCCTCAGGCATAGGCCAATGCGACTCATGTTCTGACTCTGGCACTATCCACATGATCTGATCAGGCTCATTTTCGGATATAGGTGACGGCCAGTGCGGTCTCTCCGGTTCACCTTCATGCTCTGGCTCAATCCACATTTCTTGTTCCGGCTCACTCTCTGATATTGGTTCCGGCCAGTGAGGCTGCTCTGGTTCCGGCTCATGTTCATGTTCAGGCTCAATCCATTGCTCTTGTTCCGGCTCACTTTCCTGTATGGGTTCGGGCCAATGCTGTTCTGGTTCCGGCTCATGTTCACGTTCAGGCTCAATCCAGTGCTCTTGTTCCGGCTCACTTTCTTGTACGGGTTGGGGCCAATGCTGTTCAGCTTCCGGTTCACTTTCATGAACTGGAATCCAAATGACCTGTTCTGGTTCAGATTCTACATTTGGTTCTGGCCAGTAGGGGCGCTCCGGTTCACTTTCATGCTCAGGCACATGCCAAATGACAAGCTCTGGTTCGGATTCTGCTTGAGGCCAGCTTGGCCATTCTGGACTGCCCCAACCACCTGTCATAATACGAAGACGAATATTTATTCAACCATGATAGTTTCTAGGACTTATGAGATCTTCAATAACATGATATGATTTTGTATACCTGTACATAATTTTTTATCTAGTTACCTCTTTCTTTAACTTGGTCCTCTCTTTTGATTCTTCTCTGCTCAGGCTTTTCAGCTTCATCCTTTTGAATTTCTGCCGGTGTCTCTATTGTGCTACCTTGCTCATCTTTGAGCGATGGCTTTAAATTATCTTTCGACCAATGATTTTTCTCTGGCCAGGGTCCGAATGGATAGCTGGGATTTGGCCAACCGGGCCATTCTGGTTCACCTTCTGGTTCTGGAAATTCCGGCTCCGGTGGCCAATTAGGTCTTTCTGATTCAGGTTCCGACCAAGATGGTCGATGGGATTCTGGTCTCGGTCGAGGGCGGTATTCTGGCTTAGGTCTTTCCGGTTCGGGTCGAGGCCGGTACTCTGGTCTAGGTCTTTCTGGTTCGGGTTCAGACCATACGGGTCTATGTGGACGGTGTTCTGATTCTGGTTTGTGCGGGCGTTCAGCTTCCGGTTGAGACCAAACAGGCCGATGAGGGCGTTCAGCTTCCGGTTCAGGACTGTGTACGTGGATATGGATTTGAGGACCTTCTCCTTCCGGTTCAGACCATACTGGTCTATGTGGGCGTTGTAGAGATTCTGGTTCAGAATATACCGGTCGATGTGGTCGTTCAGCTTCTGGTTTAGAATATATCGGTCTGTGCGGTCGTTCAGCTTCTGGTTCAGAATATACCGGTCGGTGCGGTCTTTCAGCTTCTGGTTCTGGACTAAAACTATGAGGTTTTGATTTTTCTGGCTCAGACCAAACCGGCCGATGCGGTCGTTCAGCTTCCGGTTCGGGTTTGAAAATAGGTCTTTCTGGCTCTGGTTCGGACCAAATGGGCCGATGCGGTCGTTCAGCTTCCGGTTCTGGTCTGAAAATAGGTTTTTTTTCTGCTTCTGGTTCAGACCAAACCGGTCGGTGTGGGCGCTCAGCCTCCGGTTCCGGTCTGATAATAACTGGTTTTTCAGCTTCCGGTTCAGGTTTAAGAATTACTGGTCGCTCAGCCTCTGGTTTCGACCAAACCGGTCGATGTGGTCGTTCGGCTTCAGGTCTGGGTTTATACGGTTCAGACCAAGGAATATGTGGTCTTTCCGATTCTGGTTTTGTCCAATGCACTGGTGGTATATCTGCTTCCGGTTCTCCCCAGGGTCGTTGTGGTATTTCAGGTAGTGACTCCGCTTCAGGTTCCCAGACTGGTTCCGGTTTCTCCGGTTCCGGCCAAATCGGTCTTTGGGGTCTCTCAGATTCCCCTTCTGGTTGTGACCAGGGTATATGTGGAATTTCAGGTTCAGGCACGGATGAAGGAATATATGGTCTTTCCGATTCAGGCTCAGACCAAGGTCTGTGTGGTGGGATCTCTGGAACTATTTCAGACCAGGGTAGGCTTTCTGATTCCGGTTCCGGTTCCGGTTCATATTCCGGTCGAGGTTTATAATGTGGTCTGTGTTTAAGTGGTCTTGCAGATTCCGGTTCTGACCAAGGGCGTTCCGGCTCTGACCAAGGTCTTTGTGGTCTTTCAGATTCAGGTTCTGACCAAGGACGTTCCGGTTCTGACCAAGGCCTTTGTGGTCTTTCAGATTCAGGTTCAGGCCAAGGACGTTCCGGTTCTGACCAAGGTCGTTGTGGTCTTTCTGGTTCTGGTCGATGCGGACTGTGTGGATATTCTGGCTTAGACCAAGATGGTCTTTCTGCTTCCGGTTCAGACCATATTTGGAATTTAGGCCCCTTAGCAGGAAGAGATTTTAACTCAGCTTCACTTTCTGAAAAAATAAGCAAGACAATTTCGTTTATTGCGAACATGATACATTTTAATTAAATTTTGTCAGGTACATTTCAAAATTCTAGAAATTATTTCTTATTATTGCTGGCTATTAATTATATCAATAATTATCTCCTTGTACCTGTCTCTATAGCTTTATTTTCAACCTGCTCATTTGCCGTATTCTCAACAATAGCCTCGATCTTATTCTCTACGGTTTCCGCAATCTTTTCCGCGACTTTTTCAGCAACTTTTTCGACAACACTTTCCACTGCTTTCTCCTCTATCTTTTCACCTTGCTTATTTTCTGGCGCCCCCAGTGTTTTTTCTTCTTCTCCAGCATCAATTGGACCTTGCTTGTATGGACCCATTGGACGCCAGACTGGTTTGATCTTAACAGGTCTGTTAGGGTTTTTACCCCGACCATATTCAGACTCTGGCTCTGGCCAGGGTAAATTCGGTCTCTCCGGTTTGGACCAGGGTTGCCACTCTGCCTCACCAACTGATTCTGGTTCTGACCATGATTCTGGTCTGGGACGTTCAGGTCTTGACCAGGGTCTTTCCGGTTCACTCTCTGGTTCAGACCAAGGTCTTTCTGGTCTGGGCCTTTCAGGTCTGGGTCTTTCAGGCTTAGACCACTCTGGCTCACTTTCTGAATCTGGTTGATTCTGGTCCGGCCATTGATTTTCTGGGCGGGGCCTATAGGGTCGTTCCGACTCAGGTCTTGGTCTTGGTCTTTCTGGCCTTGACCAAGGTCGCTCTGGTTCACTTTCTGGTTCTGGCCAACTGGGCAATTCTGGTTCGCTTTCTGGCTCCGGTTCACTCCATACTTGTTTAGTAGGTCTTCGAGTCGGCTGATTACCTGGAGCTACAGGGTTTGGCTTTCCTCTACCCCAACTTGACCATGGTCGTTCTGATTCCGGCTCAGCCCAACTTGGTTTGTTCGGTCGCTCGGGTCTGGGTCGTGACCAACTGGGCCAATCAGGTTGGTTGTCATCTTGCTGTTGCCAATAGGGCTTCTCGTACTCTGGTCTGGGCGTTGCTCTTGGTGGTTTTTCTGGTGCTGGCCAGGGTGGATACTCGGGTAAAGGCTCTGAGCTAGGTTCTGGCGGATTTTCTGGTCTTGGTCGCTCAGGTCTTGACCAAGATGGTCTTTCCGGTTTTGTCCAGGTTGGTCTTTCAGATTCTGATTCAGACCAGCTTGGTTTTTCAGGCTCTGACCAAGTTGGTCTTTCTGACTCTGACGAAGATGGCCTTTCCGACTCAGACCACGAGGGTCTTTCTTGTTCTGTCCAAGATGGTCGTTCTGGTTTGCTCCAAGATGGTCTTTCTGGTCGTTCTGACTCTGATGACCAAGATGGCCTCTCATTTTCTGACCAGGAAGGTCTCTCCGACTCTGGTCTGGACCAGGTAGGTTTCTCTGATT
Source organism: Eueremaeus valkanovi (assembly GCA_034693305.1). NCBI lineage: Eukaryota > Metazoa > Arthropoda > Arachnida > Sarcoptiformes > Eremaeidae > Eueremaeus > Eueremaeus valkanovi. The sequence continues at coordinate 4,013 of JAQIWA010000326.1, read as the reverse complement.
CAGTCCACGATGGCCTTTCAGGTTCTGACCATGTTGGTCTTTCTGTTTCCGGTTTGGACCAAGATGGCCTTTCCGATTCTGGTTTGGACCAGGATGGTCTATCTGAATCCGGTTTGGACCAGGATGGTTTTTCTTGTTCTGACCAAGATGGTCTCTCAGATTCTGGTTTAGACCATGATGGTCTCTCTTGTTCGGACCAGGAAGGTCTTTCAGTTTCTGGCTTAGACCAAGACGGTCTGTCCGAATCCGGTTTGGACCAGGATGGTCTTTCTGGTTCGGACCAAGATGGTTTCTCTGGTTTGTTCCAGGATGACTGTTGATTCCATTGCTGTTCATTATCCTGCTCAGACCAACTTGGCTTATTAGGTCGATCTGGCCTGGGTCTTTCTGGTTTGGACCAGCTTGGTCTTTCCGGCTCACTTTCGGGTAACCAAAACGGTCTGCTCGGCCTCTCGTTCTGCTCGGGTCTACTCGGACGGTGCGGTTGGATCCAAAGGGGCCAGTCTGGTAGCCAGCCATTTGATCTAGCTGGTTTTTGCGGCCTATTATCTGCTTGCTGTGGTTGTGGTTGTGGTTGTGGTCCATTATATTTAACATCCTGGCCGTCCACTGCCACTTCTGACTGTACCTGTGCCTGTGCCGGCGCATTCGGCTGTTCAATCGGAGCCGCATTAATAGCGTTTGGATTCTTTGGTTGTTTTGGTCTTTTAGGTCGTTTTCCTTTCCCGCCTTCCACTTGATTCCGGTTACTTTCTCCACCCACCTGTGTCTCACCTTGAACAACCGCTACCGTCTCGTCCAAGCCTTCCGCTCCAAATCCAAGACTACTTGAGCTGAGCTGACATTGTTCTTGCAGTGATTCCTTGGCCAAAAAGGTCAGCTCAGACTGACTCAGATCATTGACATTCTTGACAAAAGTGCACCTGCTCACTACTGGTAAGGCCGATGATTCTTCGTAGTCACCGAACAGCACCAGAGTATCAGGCTGGCTTAATTGCAGACCGCACTCGGATTCCAGTGCCGGTGTATAGATATATAACTCATCGAGACTCTGGTTCAGAGTGTCCCTGTACACCTTAGTGATTTGAACTTTGTACCTGGCATACTTAGTTGCATCCTGGTCACCAAAGAGCTCGGCTGATCTGTCCGATGCTACCAGTGCTCGCAGACCGAAATCATAGTCACATAACTTGCTTTCAATATTAATTGTACCCAAAGAACAATTACAGGCAAATGATATTGTTATCAATGCTGACGTGTATAAAATTAGCAAGAGCATAATATGTTTTTTGCTTGCTTATCTAAACGTATAAACTGAATGCTTCTGATCTCAAATAGTATTTTAACTTTATATGCTCTCAAAAGAGAAATTAAAAAATTAATGTCTGAAACAGTTTATGAAATCTGTTTAACTGTATTGATGTTAATGAGCAGAGATGGCCAGCGGAACACAGAGAACAGGGGGGCTATTTTTACCAAGTTTAAGAAAATTATATCAGTATAAATAGTATCTATGACATCTAGATACATGACTTATATAAGAAATATTTTAAAGTACCAAGCTGTTCTTTTTGTTTTGTATTATTTAAATTTTATATTGATACTTATTTGGAAAAAGGTCAAATTGTTACTTTTATACTATTATATTAAACTAGGTTATGTCAAAAATACTAGAATAATGACAAATATATTTTATTTATGGCTATCTGGATAAGTTTTTAGATTATCTGAAGTGTTACAAAATAAACTTTTATCAAGATACATATTTTTAATAGTTTTCAATACAACATTTATCATGAATAAATATCATAATGTCAAGCTCATTTTATATAGATCTTTACGCTTTTCACATTGATATTCAATTCTCGAATTTTTATCTTGTCACTTAGTCAAACTGTATGGACAACCCTGGTCTAATAACATTTGCAATCCATTTGTGCTCGATATGAATTTTATACTTATTTTCGAGATTTAAGTTTATTGAACTGTCAAAAAAAGTTCATTGGACATAATTTCAAATATGGTAGCATTTTAAATGCTACGGGTGCTATTAAAAAAGATTTTGAACATTGATCAAGGTTTACATGCAAACATTAATTTGTTCGTTATCAACTTGGTCAGGGCAAAATTAAGTGACTCATTTCAGGTAAAGAATCAGGTAAATTTTCGAGCATATAAAATTATCTTGCTTATCGAATTTATTTTGAAACATTTTTATTTATTGATTGATTCAGAGAGCACCCCAATAGCTCGCTAGTTAGAGCGCACGACTTTCTGCTGGAGTTGGAGACCTTGGTCAAGATTCGGTGGGTGCATTGGGCCCATCACCCTTTTCTTTGAAGCCTCAGATGCGTAGCATTACCACTACCGAAATAGCAAGGTAAAAACACTGCCTGTAATTCAAGATACTCGGCAGTGTCCCCCGAAATGGGGGTTGGTGCAAAAAAGAATGTTCTGTTTTGTGTGATTTATTCAACCATGATCAAATAATTTTGCAAATCCGACAATTACTGGTTGAAAACATGTAGACTTTTTGATATTCATCCGGGTATGAACAAGGACAATGTGAAAATCAAAATAATAAAACTTATCTCTTGTTCTTTAGTAGGAAAGGCCAAACACGGCTATGGTAGTGTAGTATGAAAAGAAAAGCGCCATGGTAGGGGTAAAGTGGACCTGGTCAACATTAGGTAGTGCAAATTATCTATTAGATTGAATATTGTGCTGGTTTACTATTGACAGGCCATTGAATGCTTGCATGAGTTTCAATGTGTTTGCAATTGTTTGGGAATATTCTTGTTATACATATTCATTGTTATTACATTCGGTCTAAACATCTGTTTATATAATTATATAAAAACCAGTTCTGATCTGATTGAGTGAATTGAATGCAAAAAATTTATTTATTTAATGAATGGTTAGAATAGAAGACTTACAGAGATTGAGAACAAGTATTGATTGAAAACTAATTAATGGTTTAATTGAGTATTGAATTAGAAGTGAATGTGACTTAAGATTAAACAGTATTTTTCGGAAATAATATTTAAATACAAAATATTTTATCAAATGATTAGACTTTGAATGCGTTAGACATGAGGTTTGGTATTGCAGTTGAAGTCAATTATTCATAAATAGCGGTAATTATTGATAAAAATTGTTTAAATGTTTTGAAACATTTCATAAAAAGACGAGTCATTAAAGTTTTGAAAAAACATTGTCTTGTTTTGACTTAAAGAATGAATGCGTAAAATGAATATAATTTCTATCAAAGCCTATGAAAACATATCAAATATTTTTCAATCGACTAATCATTTGCTTAACAGTCGAACCACTTATTGATTGTCTATTGTTTTGAATTTCAATAAATTTTAGTTTTGATAGTTTTGACAATGAATTCAATGCACTGTTAGTTATGTTTGCATTACTTATAGATAAATAATGCAGTTTTGGCAGATTATTGTCGATTGATGTGAAAAATGAATTATTTATTAAATTATTATTATTTAAATCGAGTGTCAAATGAGTTAATTGTTTGCATTCATTGAACGATTCACTCAATAATTGAAATTCTTTTGCATTAATATTAATACTTATTTCCAATCGTTTTATTTGATTCATATATTTATTAACCGTTTCTATGGTTTCCATCAGAGGCTCGACTGTATCGAGAGATCCGTTGAAGACAAACGAAAAACTTTTAAGTTTTTCACAATTAATACCAATTTCTCGGAAATTATTTTTAAGTGAGTTTTCATAATATGATCTGATCTTAAGGTCAATTAATTTCTTCATTTCTCTCAATTGAATCGTAAGAAAAATCATTGCATTTTCATCGATGTCTTCGTTGACTATCACTTCCAAAGATTTTAAACTATTTTTATATTTATTAACAAATAATTCAAAACAATTCATGTCTTCAGTACTGTATGTGAACTGAATTTTCTTCAATTGATTACTGAATTCATTGATATTTTCTTCGTTTATAAGTTCAGACAAATTAATAGACTTTGCGT
>JAQIWA010000325.1:0-35873 GCA_034693305.1 Eueremaeus valkanovi | reverse complement strand
CTGTGTGTGATGTCATGTATTTCCAATACTTTCTCATATATGAAATGTACACAATTTTAGTCTATTTCTTGTACCCTGACCAGTTTTTCACAACTCTGGCTATACTGAATATGAAAGAACATAAACTTATTCTTAATAATAGAAAGATCTTCACTAAAGATGACCTAAAATGCTAACTAAAAGTCTGAATGGCATCGAATACACGCCGAACCACATATTTAAGCCGAATAAACATATTTAAGCATTGGTCACTTTAAAATGCACTCATTAATGAATAGCGTTTTACGGCATAAGTGCTTTAAATAGTCTTGGAATTTAAGAAGGGTAACACCTGGGCTATACTTGAAATAATTGTCTCGAATGAACAGTCTATCAGTTGTTTATATGTTTAATATCTTACAAAATAAGACAAAACATATGTAGTTATGAAAACATTTAAAATAAAAACTATTTGCAGACAATCATCTGATTCTCCCGCCGGCGCTATCACTGAACAAATGCCAAGTGAAGAGCGCGGGCTCTGAGAAGAAGATTCGGGAATTGTGTCGAAATGTAGAGGAACTGGATTTGGCGTCGAATAGCATTAGAGATATAAACGAAATCTACAAAATCACGCGATCTATGCCTAACCTAAGGTTTATTAACTTAAGTGAAAATGATTTGTCGAACTGTAATATCGAGAACATTGAGAACCAAAGACTCGAAAACATCAAAAGTCTTGTTCTGAACAACACTCGCATTCCGTGGTATGCATTGCATTCACTGCTGGACTCCATGCCCTCAGTCGATGACTTACACCTGAGTCTAAACAACTACTCGTCAATTGAGCTGAACTGCGGCCGCAAATACCCGAACGTTAAACACCTTTACATAAGCGGAAACCCAGAGCTCAGTGATTGGGAAGACATAAAGAAACTGATGCGAACGTTCCCCTGTCTGGAGTGCCTGACAATGGCTGATTGCAATATATCTACCATTCCTGAAGAGGCTGTTCATTGTGTGCCGAATCTACAAAGTCTTAACATAAGTCGATGGCCTATAATGTCGTGGGAATGTGTGGAACGACTCAATCGATTGCCAAACCTAATCAAACTTCGCTGTCAGGGACTCCATCTGCTCGACAAGATTGAGAGCACAGAGAGCAGACGCCATCATCTGATCGCTCGGTTACCTAATATTCAACGTCTTAATGGCAGTGATATTAGTGAAGACGAAAGAGTCTTCGCTGAGAAGGCGTTCCTTCGCTGGTATGTCGTCAATGAAGACGAAGAAAAGCCCCAAAGGTTTGAATCGAAGCTAAATATGAATACAAATAATGCAATCATTGAATCGATTGAATCGACTTTAGATTCTTTGCGTTGCAAGCAATTCACGGACGGGTCGACCCGTTGGCCGAACTCGACTTTTCGCCGCCAAAGCACGCAGACGTCCAACTGGTCTACAGTGAGTGCGACGACAAAGAAGTGCCAGAAGAGGACAGTGAGAAGAAACAGACGAAAAGCTTGAAAATCGATTTGAATAAATCGGTCGCAGATTTCAAATCGCAATTAGGGTTTGTCTCACAAACTATGCATTCATTAAGTTTAGCTCAAACTCTGTTCGGGGTCTCTCATCTCATGGCAGGTCAATGTTCGGGGTCTCTCCGACTCAACTGCGAGTCTTCTACGTCGACCACGAAATGTCGGATCTGATTGGACCCGAATTGCTTCGCTTCAACCAGAAAAAGCTCTATACGTACAACGTTCAGGACGGGGACCAGTTCTGGATCGACCACAAGTAGGCTTAGCTTTGCTCTTATGGTTGACTCAGAGTCTACTCCAGAGTATTATAAACTTATTATATAATATACAGTATATTAATATTGATATAAATATATTTAAAATCCATTTATCTCTTCATACAGTATATCCCAATCCATATACAGTATATCCCAATCCATATACAGTATATCCCAATCCTCTGACTTATATTATATTTGTTTTTAATTTAAATTTTATTTTTCATTCAAAATATATGACTAATATATATATAAACTGATAATTATTATTGGATTAAGAGTTATAAGAATTCAAAGCATTTTCTATAGCAGTATATTAAACAGAATTAGAGAAAACCAATATTTTGAACCCTTTCCTCATGTGCTTGAGTATAGATTTGATGAACAATTAGTGAATGGGTCACCCATTATAGGTGTATTCGACACCAAAGGGAGCTTTCGCTTATACAGAGTTGACACTGGTGCTTCTGCGAGTACTGTAAGCTTACTTATGCTTAAGCATTCATTTGCATGCATTGGTGATTAATTAAGTTCATCAAGATTGTTTTGTCATCAATTCTAAACAATGTGCGAATTAAATGAATGCACCTATGAATCAATGTTTGAGTATTCTCTATATTCCAAACTGGTTTCGCGCATAAGTATAAGCTGGTTTGCTTAAGCATGGTCGTTTACATTGATGCTCAAGTAAGTAAGCATGCTTAAAGCCGGGTCTGTCACTTACTTCGACAAGTCAAGTAAATTGTGTTTGCACTCGCGATTAAGCCAAGGTAGTTCACTTGCATCCATGTAAACGGAGCTTTACTTTCCTATTTTCACTACTTCTGCATCTCTTAAGCTCATAGTCTGAGCCCTTATTTTTAAAGCCCATATGTTTTGACAATTTTCGTCACTTTTCTTGTTTGCAGTAATTGTTTAGAAAAAAATATTCTCAAACTTCGAGTTCTTAACAGAAGACTTGACAAGAATTGAGTCAAGGCAGTTGACTGCTTTGCTTTCTTTCACAAACCAACCCATCTTCTATTCTAATTCTGTATTGACCTCCCTCATCTCCTCATATTCTTGCTTATCTCATATTTAAAAGACATGACTTCTATCTATCGAAGTCTTCGCGAAGGTCTTTGCTTCGAATAGTTCTCATCCATTCTTATGACTTGAGTATCAATTGGTTCAGAATATTCAGAACAAATAAATAGAGAAATATTTAACAGTTTTCGGAACTTTTTTATATTTAGACTAAATTTAAATTCAAAACTAATAGTAGTCTTCAAACAACTGATAATTTGCAATAAAAGCTTATAATTTAGTTCCGGTTTACTAATCATATATGAGATGAAAATAAGAATACTGTTCCGATGAATGACATGGGTATATAGTGTAGTCGATGTCAATCAACCGGTTAAATCATATTCACTTAATATAATAAAATTGTTGACAACTTATAAGAAATCCATTCTTTGTATCAATGAATAGGAGTTTAAAATATTATGACCAGAGCCCGGAAAAGGTTGCATGATGGCCCTAGCCCTATATAGCGGACTCAATGAAAAAGGGGGGCTTATGTTGAATAAAATATAGTCTTTCTTCGATACAAATGAATATCAAATCAAATGCGTGAAAATATATACATAATTACAAAAAATATATAATGAATAAATATTTGTCAAAATTTGTACCGGTTAAGTTTTGTTCTTTTATTTAACATTGAACTGAACTTCGAAAATGAAAATTTTTATTGAACTGTAGATAAGTTACCTGAGCAGACTTTGCAGAGATCCCACAATTCTTTTTCTTTTTATTAAATTTTACGAATGCAAACGTTTTCAGGATAGGAGTCAAAACATTTTATTTTGTTCAATCGAAGACATAAAAACTGAACTGGAACAATAATAAGTTGATGACTAAATGTATTCGTGAAATGTAATCACATTCGGATCCAATTATTAAAATACTAAATATCGTCAACGAAGTAAAGTTAAAACTTAGCATTCATTCAATAAATTAGAAAATTATAAAATAAAGAAATTTTTTTAATTTTCTATATTTTCACGTATTCTGTGATTTGATATTCATTTGTATCTACTGTAGAAGAAATTTGAATATATTTTATTCAACATAAGCCCCCATTTTCCTTCTATTGGCGCCAGTCTGCTATATAGGGCTCTGATTATGACATTTAATATAATAGAATAAATGCATTCGCTTTACATCCATGTCATTCATGTTGAAAGTCGACAGAAGTGTTCGAAGTTTGAAATATGACCTCTACTCCACTGTACACACTATACCATTTGGAACAATGCACTTAATTTACCGAATGTTGAATTTGTTTTTAAATTATTCTATAATCAAATCCACTCATTATTATAATTATAATTATTATTATTTAATCCCTTAATCGTGTCATTTGATGTCTTTTTTTCTCCCTTTCCCTCCTATTCCCTAAATGTGCTAATTATACTAATAGTGATCAGGGATGTGGATTTGAGCTTTTAGATTGAATCCAGTAGAAAGATCTCATAAAATGAATAGAAGTTGCAATTTGAACCATTGGAACCATTGGAACCAGGGTCCTATCTATTATAGTTTATACGACCGATCCTATACGGAGTGACTTATCCTAGATATATCTAGCTGGCATAGTATAAACAAGGAACATTATTATCCATGAGAATTTTTAACTCCGCTTTGATAAAAAGGAGGAGTATATAGTTTTGTCCCCAACCCCCAGGATAAATATAATCGGAAAATCTCGTGAAGTGAACTTGGTGTCTCAATTAAATTATCTTCATATTAAGCTAATATTACCATCAACATTTCAGACTGTTTGGACGGGGGGCGGAGGTCAACTAGCTGTTTGAAAGCTAACTCTGGGCACTGTTTTCTATGTAACTCGAAATCTCGACATTTGATAACTCGAAAACTATAATAGATAGGACCCTGGGTCCAATGGGTCCAATGGGTCCAATGGTTCAAATTGCAACTTCTATTCATTTTATGAGATCTTTCTACTGGGTTCAATCTTAAAGCTCAAATCCATATCCGTATCCGTAATCGCTATTTCTATCGAAAATAATTGTTGTGAACCACAGTTTGTTCGCATATTTTGTGAATTATATATCATTACTAATTATTAAGACATTGAATATATTAATACACATATTGTATACAATTAAACAAAATATACTTATATTAAGCCTCGGTTTGATTTGTCTTATATTTGGTTGAAATTGTGTTTATGGTTAAAATAAAATTCATAAAACTTGCTTAACACGATTTTGTAATATTCGGAGCTAATTCTCATACGGGTGCAGTTCACTCCAGCCATAGCGAGCGGAGTAATGTACTAATAGTTTACTGAAACAAATTGATTTTGATTTTATTCCTTAAACAACAAACTTGTGCTGTCGTATAAAATAGGCTATAGGTTCTAAACCTCTTTGACCCAAAAGTGACATTGGGTTGAGATTTATAATTGGAACCTGCTCACATATTAAGTCATGAAAATACCTGCTGTTCTCTCGAAAGTATTTTGTGTTTGATATCGATTGAAATGAATGTTTTAATGATTGCGACAATGTTTACAATAAGGGCTGATCTTATAATTCAAACAAAGTTTTTGTTCTTATATTTGTTCGCTTTGACTGCCATTCGAGTGATTTTGTTTGATTGTGTGAAAGACTAACAATAGTTCCGCGAGTTTTAGCATAAATGCTAAACATATTTATTGATTGACTGATATATAGTTAGTATTGTATCAAAAGTTCACAATTATTGCCAATTTTCATGAATAACAGCCATTTATTGAAAATATGTATTTTTATAATTGAAATTAAAAGCAATAAAATATACTAATTATAAAAAATTAAATGCATTTTATTTAATAAAACATTGTTTTAATGATATTTAAAATATAAAATAAAAGCAAAAATGAATTTAATAATAATTGAGTTAAATCGGACGCAAACTTATTTCGTAAGAATTGGCTTATTTTGGTTCAGATTATGAGATCTTCTCAATTATGAGAACTAATCATTGAATACAAACAAATCGTATAAAAGAGTAATAAAATGTTTTGAGATTTTAATGTTTCATAACTTTCCTAAAAATTGGTTGAAAATTGAAATGAATTAAAGACTAAAAACTAGTCAATGATTGAAATGAATATTAATATCAGTTTTGAACGGCATTTGAGCGCAGAATAAATCGATTCAATTCTACTTAAGAGTATAAGAATTTGCGGCAATCCCTGGCCCCGCACTCGCAACCAATCTGTTTGAAGGCCACTTTTCTGTTGGGGTGTTCCCGAACCACGGGATCCATATTTGCGTTGACTTCTCTCTTCTCTGAGTCATTCATTTGTTGACCGCTTTCACTGACTTCGCTGCCGGTGTCGGACATGTGTTCAGAGCTTTGGTTATAATAGTCAATGATTTCCATCGAATAGTCATAAGTGAGCTCTTCGTAGGGTTTGATCGGTTTGATGGCAAACAACGCTATAATTGGCAGCAATTTATTGGTCGACCTATTAATCCAAGCGAACAAAACCCTGCAATTGGGTGCACAGGAATGGTTGACAAATCGGGTGACGTTCCCACAGTTGGACGCATCGACAACATATGTAAACTCGACATCACTTGAGTCCAGATGTGTGCTCAAGTCGAACAGGTATGTGGTCGGCCTCTTCTCGGCCTCCAGCAAAGAGATCACTTCTCCCGTGTATTTCGTAATGAAGGCTCCCTTTGGTATGACTTCCAGAGTCCTCACTCCCCAACCCCTTTGTGCGCTGTCGGTCCGGAATATCTCTAGATTGAACTGACGGCCCCTTTGGATCTGTCTGTTGGGACAGCTCTGATCGCACTTACATTTGGAATTGCATTCAAATACTATAGTATTGAAGCGCAAAGAACTCAGAAGTCCTCTACTGTTGTACACCATTGGGAAGCCTATGACTGCAGTACAGCACTCGTCGCGCGACTCATAGCAGTCATCGCACTTACAGCTGACTAACGGTTCCTCTTCTTCCAACTCAATGTCAGTCCCGTACTGTTCGTCAATAATATAGTCAGTTATGTATCGCTTGAGCACTGGTTTATCCAAATCGACGTCATTTACGACTCGAATAGGCCTTCCTTCGCACTCGGATGCGATCACTGTGTTCTGCCGTTCCTCCCATTTCGACAACTTCTTTAAGACTCGTCGTCTTTGGTCAACGAATTCGAAGAACTCCGTCAATGACTGGAAGTTTCGCTGAATATTGAGGGTTTGGACCACTTTTGCGACCACTTCTCGCGCTTCCAGTCGTTGCGTATTGTTTCGTGTCTTTAGTTTCGACTTCTTCTCCGAGAGAAGAGACAACTGAGTCCTCAAAACCTCTTTAATCTCTTCTCTAATCTTATTAGTCCTGATCTCAAAGCAATCGATCGCTCGTTTTGAGAGTCTCTTATAAACGGCCAGATCTGGGCTTTGGATCAGTTGTTTCAGATACAGACAGAGTTTGTCGAACTCGTCGAACGAGTACTTCGCCGGATGTCGACCATTGACTGCTTGGGTGTGGAATAGAGTCAAGTAGTCATCGCATTGACTTACATGTGCCTCGAATTCCCAGGAGTTCTCCTCTTGCGGGTAGTGCCACCACTTGACCAGGTACATCATAGTGCCGTTGTCGTGCACACCCCAGTCCAGGATCTGCTCCACGTAGTACTCGCCCTGACTCTCCACTTGTGCGCTGCCGTCGACCTTAAGGTCACATAAGAGTAATCGACGGATAATATGACAAAAACAGTGGAAAAGCATTCAATGTATGGATCAGTCAATAGATCCGAGTCTTCACTCATTGCCAAACATTTACTTACTTTTGATTTCTTCTTATTATTAATCGTTTTCTTCTTTCTTTTGGCCATATTTTGACAGAAATTAATGACAATTAGTATTGAAATCAAAAGCCAATTGAATCCGAAGTCAATCCGACAGAGAATAAAGAAACCAAAGGAAAGGTAAGGAAAGGAAAGATATTTTGAAAATCACTGCAAAACGTAATACAAGTGTTGTGTAAGAGATGTCGCACTCATTCCACTCATCGCTCATTCGCTTCTGTTGTCCGAAATCATAACTTTTAAATATTTTTCGTTTCCTTTAATTGTAATTAAGTTGAACTCAATTACTATAAAATTCATTTCAGTCATCGCTTCAGTAATTTTCAAAACCTATTCAATCGATATATTCATTCAATTCATTCAAATCATTGGTTTTGTGCATAAAATCTACAGAAGTTCACAGAAATGGTAATCATTTTTGTCTTAAATACCAATAAAATGAATGAACTCTTAATTGAATTGAAATGAATTGATTGTCTGTCCGTCAGTACGACGTAGCGCACCGGCAGGAGAGCGCACACGACGACGCCATTTGGAGTGTCAGTTGGGCTAAGAGGGAGAGCGACCGAAGCGAACACATAGTGACCGGTAGTCTCGACGATACGGTTAAGGCCTGGAAATGGTTTGTAGTATTGAATCCCTTTTTGGCCAGAGATGTGACCAATGACTGACCCATAGGGACGACCAGAGCTTAGACTTGCGCTATATCTTCGAAGGACATGCCTTAGGAGTGGTGTCGGTCGACATCGACAGCAGCGGAAGTATCGCTGCGTCCAACTCACTGGACAGTCACATCCGGCTCTGGGACCTCAACTCTGGCAATCAGGTCCAGAGCATAGATGCCGGACCTGTGAATGCGTGGACAGTGACCTTCTCTCCAGACGCCAGACTGATAGCCACTGGTAGTCATTCGGGAAAAATCGTGTTATACTCTGTGGGAACGGGAGAGAAGTCGGAACAGAGCTTAGACTCGACGGGAAAGTTCACTCTAAGCATAGCTTTCGTTAGTTTTATTCGATTCTCGAATTGATTACAGAATTCACATAAAATGGCTTTAATTCCTGTTCAGAGACCGGACGGCAAGCAGATAGCCAGCGGTGCCATCGATGGGATGATCAAACTGTTTGACACCGAAAGCGGCAAAATCCTGACCACTCTTGAAGGGCACGCAATGCCCATCCGTTCCCTCACATTCTCACCCGATTGCAGACATTTGATAACCGCTTCGGATGACTGTCACCTAAAGATCTATGACGTGCCCACCGGTGAGCTCATCAGCACCCTCTCAGGCCACGGCTCATGGGTTCTGAACGTTGCCTTCTCTCCCGATAACAGACATTTCGCGTCCGCGTGAGTCATATGCTCTTAGAGTCCGATAATTATATTTATATTCAATCGAATCAAACATTTATTGAATTTTTGAACATTTATTCGATAATCAGATCATCCGATAAAACAGTAAAGATATGGGACGTCGAGACCAGGGAGTGTGTGAAGACGTTCGAACAGCACACGGATCAGGTTTGGGGCGTTAAGTATAACAGTAATGGCAGCCGATTAGTGTCAGTATCGGACGACCACTCCATCATAATATACAACTGTCCGCTTTGATCACTGACTATTGGAAGAGCACAGGCGGTTGCAGTGCTTTTCCGGCCAATCGGTCTCCGATTCCTCTTTCGTTTGATTCATAACTGTCTCTCCATTTTCGTCGATCTCTTCGATCGCTTTGGCCGGCAATGACTCGACTGTCAGTCAAAACAGTTTTCGATATTTTTAAACGATTTGTAAATTTTTTATTTAAAATAAATTTGTTTTAAACTAAAAGTCGAGACTCACTGCTCGAAGAACTGGAACACCTATTCCTCCGCGAATTTTTGCCACTTTTTTGTTGACTCGTGCGTTCAGTGACGTCAACGGTAGCCATAATTGTGTTCATTAAATCCATTCTCGAATCCAAACTATAGTTTGTAACGAAATTATTTGAATCATAACTTGTGCTTAGGATCGCATTAATACCTGTGCTGTTTGTCCGTAAGCATCAAACCCTTGATCCTTCTTCTAAGGGATGGGCTGTTATTCGCAGTCGAATTCATATGTTTGCCGAAGTGTCGCACAAACTCTTGTGCTAAGTCTTGCTGATCGAAAATGGCGACAAAGCTTGCGTTTATGATCTTCGGAGTGTTGGGGCTGTTGGACAGGAGTAGACTTGTGCCGAACCCCGGGCTTCGCTTCTTTATTTCGGCCAAAGGTATGCTTCGACTGATTCTATTTTCTTGTATTCCATATGCTTTGAGTACATAACTGGCCATTTCCTTAATGATAGTCCAGTCCCGTTGTATGTCTGCTATAGTGGTCTGGAGGGAAGTGACCGTAAAGCGGATGACATACGTTCCCTTGAGAGAGGCCGGCACACAATGCAGTTTTCCGCTTGAGTTCAACTTTTTGAGCAGACATTCAGTGAGTTCGTTGTGGCCCTTGAGCCGGAACACTACCATTCCCAGGTGGCGTTCGGCCGGCATCTCGAACCTGGCGTCACATCTGATCATCTCTTCGAAAGCCGTGGCCAGTTTGACCCCTTTCCTCACGTGCTGTTGCAGTCCCTTTACTCCATAGTTTCTAATGACAAACCATAGCTTCAAAGCTCTAAATCTTTTGCTGAGTGCTATCTGCCAGTGCATGAAGTCTACGGCCAGACCACTATTCTCGTGCTTGAGATACAGGGGCTCGACATTGAAAACACGATGTAATGCAGAGCTGTTTCGGACCCACATTGCCGTACAGTCGAAGTGAGTTAACATCCATTTGGACGGATTGAATGCCAGACTCTGTACGTATTCAATGCCATTCATCCATTTCCTGAACTCAGGGCATATGAATGCCGTTCCCGCGTAGGCCGCGTCCACATGAATCCAAATCTCTTCAGTTTTAGCTATGGGTCCGATTTCCAAGAGATTATCAAAAGCACAGGAGCCCGTCGTGCCTAACGTTGCGCATATGTAGAACGGGATCAGACCTATCAGTGCAATCAGAAAATACCTTCAGACACATGTAGATTCCCAAACCCCTCAAACAGACCCCTATCCCTGTCGTGTTTAATCGCTTCCATGAGTTTGTCTCCTCTGAGCGACAATTTGTCGTCGCTCTCAATGTAACGCATTTTAACCAATCCTATGAGCCCTGCCTTCTCTACAGAAGAGTGCGCCTGATCTGAACAATAGGCCACGAGTCGACTATTGATCTCTGCGTCATCCAGTTCTTCCATACAGTCCGCTTCAGCTCTTATACGAAGTATAGCCTCAGTCCTGGCCGCTAATAGAGCGACAAATGTAGCCTCAGATGCAGTCGTTTGGATAACTCCCCCGCCATTAGTGGGCGATTTGCTGTGCAAGAAGTCATTGGGCAGTCCTATCATCTTTGCCAACCAATCCATTACTATTATCTCCAGTTCAGTACAGGCAGGACTCGACGCCTTCAGACAGTCAGCAATGTATAGAGCATTCAATTCATTGCTTTCTTTCTTACAAATACTAGAGATTCGAATCTAATTCAAAACCAGTTTCCAAATGTGAACTTGCTCAAATAGCATAGTCAACCCATGGCTTTGAATTAATCAATTTATATTATATTTGATGTTTCTTTCAAAAGTATTCAAAATAATTGACCCGAACCAACCAACCAATAAATTAACTAGAACATCTTTAAAACATCGGTTTATTGGAAATAGAAAGAAGACAGTTCAGATTGTACCCAGCTTGCAACTGGCTATATTGCAAACTTCTGATAAGACAGAACATATGACTCCTGAGTCAGCAATATATTCTATACCATTTAATCCGGGCTCACTAACCAATTTTACCAGTGACCATTTTCTATAATTTTTAATATAGCTTTGGTTATTTCATTCAATCTTGGTACTATTATAGGACTGGATAGGGGCAATTATATCTAAAAACTTTTCTCATAATTCGAATCTTCTGAGGAATTCCATCAGAAAATGCGTTTCAGAAAACACGCATTACTTAATCAGTTTCCTAATAGATATAATTGCCTATAGTTTTAGAGACAGTTTAGGCTAACATTAGATTTCACTCATTTTTAACTCCGCTTTGAAAAAAGAGTATATAGTTTAGAGATGGCGAAGGGGGGAGGTCTAACCAAAATACCTCACCTAGGTTTGAAAAACGGCAAAATATCCCCCCTAGGTTTTGACGCTGCGAGGGACCCCCTCGACTTTTTGGTCGCGACCTATACCGAAAATGGCCGATTTTTACCGAATTTCGGCTAAATTTAGCTTAAATTCAACTAAATTAAGCTTAATTTAAGTGAATTGATGCTAAATTGTGCTAATTTAACTAAATTAAGCCAAAATTGGTCAAAATTCGGTCAAAATCGGCCATTTTCGACTTTAAACGCCATTTTTTGGCCATTGTGGCGGCCATCTTGTTTTCGAAAAAACCCTCCCCTAGACCCCCCCTAGGTTTTTAAGCAAAATCCGCCATTTTACCCTCCTCTAGACCCCCTAGAACCGTCGAGCTTCGACATCTCTGATATAGTTTCTTCGCCTATCCTCCCCCACCCCCACCCCCCGAGCGAAGGGAGAAAGGGTAGGCCTGGGAGAAAAGTCCTTTACTAACAACGAGATAGGCTGAAAAGGCTGGGAAATTGCTGAGAAAGTCCTTTACTAACAACGGGATAGGCCGAGAAAGGCTGGGAAATGGCTGAGAAAGTCCTTTACTAACAAGGGATTAGGTTGGGAAAGGCTGGGAAATGGCTAATAGTCCTTTACTAACAACGGGATTGGCTGCGAAAGGCTGGGAAATGGCTGAGAAAGTCATTTACTAACAACGAGATTGGCTGAGAAAGACTGGGAAATTGCTGAGAAAAACTTAGAAATGACTGAAAAGGCAGGGAAATAACTGAGAAAGGTTGTGAAATGGCTGGGAAATGGCTGATAAAGGCTGGGAATGGCTGAGAATTGCTAGAGTAATGTCTACTAACTTTGGTAGATGAATCTGTAAATCTGTATTACTCAAAATTCTACAAAGCTGAGTTAACGTAATTCTGCTATCAGCTTTGTTTTATATGACCTGTCTTAAGCGGCATTTAGATTGGGGGCAATTATATGTCAAATTTTCAGAAGGGGGCAATTATATCTAGATATAATTGCCTAGGCCCTAGGTTGTTGTTACGGGTATAAGAAATTGACTAAAATTGTATGCATTTCATATATGAGATAAGTTAGAAATAACATGATATCACTCACAAGTAATTTCAAAGTGCTCAGTACCAATTTGGCTTATTTTTTATTGAGCTCTAATCAACTAAAAGAGATCCCTTTCCTTGTGACTCACTCCTAGTAGTTATGTTATATACTTTTAATCACAACTTTCGCAGTGAGTCTATGTATGAGACATACATTTATTGTGTTAAGAGTGGCCCTAAATACTGGCCCGCTTAACACCACAGGCCTAGGGTTTCGGGAAAAGAAGTCATCAAAAATCGCATAATATTGCCGGCACTTATATACACGGACTGACGGTAATTGGTTTGAATGCATACCCACGTGAAACCAAGTGATCCGATAGCGTTGGCCAGCATATCGCCGAGTAATGATGCGGGAGAGTTGAGCGCTGGGAAGTAAGCGTGCATATAAGGGGACTGCCAGTGCGTCACTCCTACAGTTGAGAGACGTATATACAGTACAGGACTAACAGTTTACAGTACTGTCCGATCAGTTCAATACAATCAAAAGCAAAGCCGAACTCACAACCAATTAAAGCACACATACCGGGCATTACGACTCTCTCGATGTCCGCGAATATAATATCCCATTCCTCGCCATTCAAAGGAGCAGTTTCTGGCAATAAGAGTCTCATATATCCAGGCTTTACGTCCGGAAAGACTCTACGCTTTCTAATAGACTCTAAATATTCTGCAATAAAGTCCACCATTTCTTTGCCTACAATTTTTTTGGACAATTTAAGGATTTTTATAAATTATAGGTTTTATTAGAATTCTAACCACTTTTCCGAAATTCTTTCCAATCCATTGAACAAAAACTTTTAATAATCTCAACAAATGACTGAAAACACAGAATTTCAGCAATAGTTCAATAGAAGTCGAAAACTAATCATTTGCTTCGGAGTTGCTTTGAGTGCATCCAAAACAATGTCAACGATTGAATCGTCTATTGAAGAGGGAATGTCTGCTCTTTTATACCTCTCTTTCAGATATGCTTTTCACAGATCACTTGTTCCGCACTTCATATTCCTCTGTCTCTGATATCAACAAAAATTATGGCTTAATATGAATAGACATTCGACTAATGAATGTTATATCGAATTACTCTTTCGATTCCCTAAAGACTAATCAATTACTCGAAAACAATACGAGAAGTGATTAGTTCTGATAGTCCTGTCATATAATTACTCGAATATACACTTACGGTAAGAGTCGAGAGAATACATAACAAAAAAGTACAAACAATATACGGATCTTCAGCTCAGAGATCAGTTCCGCAAAACTTTTTTGAGAAAAGAGTAAAAATCAATTTCAATACAAATAAAAGTCAAATAAATATCGAAAAAGTGTTTAATGTTTTTCAGTTTTGTTTATTATTCAACACAAGAAGTGAAGCAAATAATTAAAAATTGGTTCAAATAATTAGTGCTGTTTTTTCCTGAAACTGCAGCCATCCCTGAGTCGGGCCTTCCCTCCCGTCGGAGTGCACAGTATTGTCGAACAGCCTTTGCATTGAACTACAGTCTGCGCGTGACTGAAGACAGTCGTGATCTTCAGACAACCTGTCGTACAATTGAGACAAACGTTAAATACGAATAAGACATGCATTGAGGGAACGGCCAGACGGATGACCCGATCACATACCGGGACACTTGACATCCATGAAGAAACTGTTCGGGTGCTGTACCAACCGTTTTAGCTTACATTTGCGCCTTTCGTCCGCAGGACTCGGATGTAATAAATCTCTTGCGAGCTATCAATCAATCAATCAATCAATCAATCGGTTAATTAGAGAACAATTAAAATAAAATAAAATAATAATTAAAATAAACATAAATTAAAAGAATTGAAAGCAAAACGAAATCATTATTTGTTAGCCTTTTGTGCAATCAATTCAATCGATAAGAGGTTTAAACGCAAAGCAAACGAATAGCAGTGTTAAGGATGTCATGCATTGGCTCTACTGTGGACTGTGTGCAGCACATGGAGCCCAACACCAACACCAACACCAACACCGTATGTACACTATTGGGCCTAAACTTTCTAATTGTTTACATAATTAAAAGCATTTTAATGAATAAAATGGATTGACATTGGATTCGGACAACACTAAGGAATGCGAATGAATAGTAATTATTGTAAATAAGAGCTAATAATAAGCGATAATCAGAGAAATGGTCGCAAACTTACAGGCATTTCAATAGCGTATGAATCGTTCAAAAGAGAAAGAAATATGTCGTCGATGTGTGCGGAATGTGTGCCACAACTTGTAGGCCCAGCAGTGCGCAGGCGCTCACTGCCAAGTCATTGCCTGCCTGTGCCAAACAAATTGCCGGTTCCGCTCCTTATGCCTCCACTCTATGGGCTCGACACCAATGATGTCAGTCCTCTAACCATACAATCAGTACAATCAGTCAATTAAATCAATTATTTTTATAAACACTATATTTTCGGCCAAACTATTGGTTTGTATTCATATTTTACGCCATTTTTGTCTTAATTATTGTTAATTATATTTACAGTTAATTTGATTTAATTTTTAACGTAATTTATGTTTGAATTGTCTGAATAAAGAAGTGTTTGGTTTGTATTGAAGTGATTATTGTTTTATTGTTTGTTGTCTTCTCTCAAGAACTGATTCACTCCTCTATTGGCGCGAAAATGGCTGAAAAAGAGATATTGGAAGAGAAGACAATCGCCCAGGACATCGTGGTGACCAAGTACAAGATGGCCGGGGAGATGGTTAACCGTATGTCAGACCGATTGGCTCAATGAGTCAACACGTGTTCATTGTCTGCACTTATCCTTAATTTTGTTTTGTTTTGACAATCGATTGAATCGAAAGGCGTTTTAAAGCAATTGATAGCGAAATGCAGTTCTGGTGAAAGCGTTAGAAATCTCTGCGATTTCGGAGACAATTGTATTATCGAAGAGACGGGAAAAGTGTTCAAAAAGGAAAAGGATTTGAAGAAAGGCATAGCGTTTCCGACCTGTGTTTCCGTCAACAACACTATCTGTCACTTCTCGCCTCTTAAGAGTGAGGCCGAGTATGTCCTCAAAGAAGGAGATGTCGTCAAACTGTAAGACTTGTTGAGACGACTTCAATCAGCGATGGACTCATTCACTGATTGCTTGTTCTCTTCGGCAGTGATTTGGGCGCACATATCGATGGCTTCATTGCAGTGGTTGCGCACACTTTAGTAGTCGGCGCTGACAGCGAGCACAAAGTCACGGGACGTAAGGCCGATGTTGTAATGGCCGCACATTTGGCCGCCGAAGTTGCGCTCAGACTCGTGAGGCCGGGCTGTGAGAACAATGCGGTGACGGACGCCATACAGAAGGTGTCCGAAGCGTTCAAATGTAAGCCAATCTCTGGAATGCTTTCACATGAGTTGAAACAGTTTAGAATCGATGGCCAGAAGTCTATTATCCAGAACCCGACCGAAGCCCAGAAGAAAGACCACGAAAAGTGTGAGTTCGAAGTGAATGAGGTCTATGCTGTCGATGTGCTCATCAGCACCGGAGAGGGAAAGGTATGTTTGGCTCAGACGTGGTTGTGGTTGTGATTGTTATTATTGTTATTGTCAGTAAAGTGATTGTGATTTGCATTAAAGGGCAGAGAATTAGACTCAAAGACAACGGTCTATAAGAAGACGGACGAAGTATATCAGCTGAAGATGAAGGCCAGCCGTGCCTTCTATAGCGATGTCGACAAACGGTTCGGGAATATGCCGTTCACTCTGAGGGCGTTCGAGGAGGAGAAGAAGGCCCGGATGGGTGTCCTCGAGTGCGTCACTCACAAGCTTTTAGAGCCGTTTTCTGTTCTCTACGAAAAGGACAACGAATTCGTGGCTCAGTTCAAGTTCACAGTACTTCTGATGCCTTCGGGCTCTCATAAGATAACGGGTTTACCCATCGATTCGTCTCTATATAAAAGTGAGCTTCACATCGAAGACGACTCAATCAAAGCGCTGTTGAATAAAGCGGTCGGACATAAGGCCGGGAAGAAGAAGAAAAAGGCCGCCACTAAAGCACCCGGCGATGCAACGGGAGATAAGCTGGTGAACAATGGCGTCGACACATCCAAGAATGAAGACTAAGTGAACTTTAATTAATTTAAGACCAAATAAGAGCTATTAATAAAAGATTTTTATTGAAAATGATTTTAATTAATGGACCACTCATTCAATCGATTAGTATTTGTTCCATAAGTTCAGATCAAATATTGAATTCTATTTATTAATGGAGTCATAAAAGTTTGGTTAATGTTAACAGTTTTCGACTTTTCATACAATGTATTAATTAAACCCTTTTTCGCATTTATTTTCATTTATTGGAACTTAATATTGATTTTCAGTTATTTATGAAATTAAATGTTTTGACTATTTTTGAGTAAAATATCTAAATATTAAAGAAATCTAAATATAACTGAAGATTAATAACAAGTTTACGATTAATATAAGTTAATAATCAATAAAACATTTTGCCTAACATTGTCTGCAATTGTCTGCAATTGTCTGCACTCGTCCACAATTATTGTGTAAAATAATAATTAATTAAATGTTTTATTAATAGAAATATTGGTTTAAATCAATTAAAATGAATTTCATTGGCATTGCATTCATTGCATTCATAGCATTCATTGGATTTGATTATATCTTAAGATTCTTAACCATTATATTGTATTTCAGTAATAAAGTGCCAAAAAGTTAATTAATTCAAACACTTTTTGTGCACTTTTGCGGAAACTTATTAATCGTTTCTTATAAATAAGGATAAGATTTATTGAAATTATTTATTAGTTTTCGTTGAATTCAGATTCAATGATGTCATACGTAAAACAGGATTTGTATGAATGACAACAATAGTCAGACTCAATATTCACAACATTCAGAGTCAACACTCGAGTAGTTCTCTATCTCTATCGTTACTCAGACACCGATCTGACAGTCTATGAGTGAAATTAGTTTTCAATTAATTGTTAATAACTTTCAATTTTCTCATTATTTCTTAAATTCAAATATTGTTTCCTTTTTCTGGATTTTGTCTATAAAACTGTAAAACTGTAGAACTGTTTGACATAATTGATCTAAAAATAGTTTCAAATATTGAACTAATGTTTTATTGCGTTTACACGAAGTAAATACTGTTCAGAGAGTAAGTGAAAGCTTCAAATGGGTTGACATAACGAGGTTTGACAGAATGTGGGAGTAGTGGACCACTAGTGCAACAATACCTTACAATACAGTACAGCACTAGTGATAATGATTTCGATCAGAGTTTAGATATTTATGGAATATTCGTTTCACTTGATTCTGGATACAACTTATTATAATAATTCGTTTTTCAATATACAATCAGCTCTTTTCTAATATAATTCAACTGAACTTTACCTGAAAATTGGGCAAAAAACCTACTATTAATAGTTGCCTTGTAGTAACTGAACAGTTGAACAGTATACAATTAACTTAGTTTTTAGTATTGATAAATGTCGTGGTTTTCCAGACAATTATTGAGTGAGAAGTAAGAAAGTAAATATTCAAGGATAATTATTGGCCAAATAAAAGTTGTTGGAACCTTCTAAGCTATACTGTAGTAGCGCATTGTATGTGCATTGATTGTACAGTACTGTACTGGACTAGACTGTACAGTGTACTGACTGGACTGTACTATGTCAATTTCACACTCTTCCCAGTCATTCAATGTGTGGCCTCTTCTGACTCTTTGAGAGTTTTGTTTGTCTCACAAATGTTTTGAACACAACTAAGAAAATAGAGTTTATTTGAGATTATATTGATTTGATTGAGAAAATCATTTCTATATTAATAACTGATTAATACTATTAATACTGTATTAGTGAATGTGAATCAACTGAATCGCTGGTAAAGTGCAATAAAAGTGATCCGAAAATAGGAGTCTCTGTTGGTATGTGTGCTAAAGATGGCTGATATTGAAAACGTTCAGTACATCCAAAATACTCACAACAATGCAATACAAGCAGTGAATGAATCGGTGGACCAAAACATGAGTCAATTCGGTACTCATTTAACCCTTTAATCAATTAATTATTTTTCTTATAAACCAATCAATAATTATCTTTCGTTTTGTTTTCTGTTTTTCTTATAAACGATAAGAATTTGATAATATTTTTGATTAATTTTTGTTTACTTTTCTGTTCAGTATTTCTGAGTAAATGTTAAAACTATTGAATCATTGAATCATTGAATGACTGAATCAATCGATTTATTGGCTCTTATTTTGCATTAGTTTTTGATTTGTTTTTAATTATTATTCAATTATCAAATGTTTTATTGATTTCAATCTTTTGTTTGCTTTGCACCCAAAGAGACGGATCAGACGTCGACTCAAACGCCAACCAAATTAAATGAGAGGCGAAGACCGCCTCCAATACTGGCGCCGATCGACGTCTCCGATGGCAGTCAGACATCGGGGCCTAAAACACCTCAAACTCCCGGTCCGTCTTCGGGCGATCGCAAGAAGTTAGACAAAGAACGAAAGATAGGGCACAGGAGGGTCGACGAAGAGGGTCAGGTGACCTACAAGAAGATCCAGACGACGCAGATTATGGGTTCCATTCAGTTGGGTATCGGCCACGCGGTCGGCAGTCTGGCCTCGAAGCCGGAACGGGATCTGTTGATGAAGGACTTCATGGAGTTGGAGACAGTGGTCTTCACCAAAGACGGCAGTACTACCACTCCGGCCCACCACTACTCCGACTTCAAGTTCAAAGTGTACGCCCCGATAGCCTTCCGGTACTTCCGCGACCTCTTCGGTATCCAACCGGACGACTACCTGCTCTCGGTCTGCAACGAACCCCTGCGAGAGCTGTCCAATCCGGGTGCTTCCGGCAGTGTCTTCTACCTGACAGACGACGACAACTTCATAATAAAGACTGTGCAGCACAAGGAGGCCGAGTTCCTATTGAAGCTATTGCCGGGTTATTATATGGTCAGTGATTGCACTCTTAGCCCATTCTAATCGATGTGTCAATAGTTTTGATTAATTCCCAACAGAATCTGAACCAAAACCCGAGAACTCTTTTGCCCAAATTCTTCGGACAGTACTGTTATATCTGCGGCGGAAAGAATGTCCGCATTATTGTTATGAATAATCTTCTGCCCAGTTATGTGAAAATGCATCAGAAGTATGACTTGAAGGGATCGACGTATAAACGGAGGGCCAATAAGTACGAGCAGAAGAAGGAGTCGCCCACTTATAAGGACTTGGATTTTATGGAACACCACTCGGAAGGACTGCTTCTGGAGTCGGACACATATAACGCACTGATAAAGACAATGCAAAGAGACTGCAGAGTATTGGAGAGCTTCAAGATTATGGACTACAGTCTACTCGTCGGGATTCACAATCTGGACGTCGCGGCCAATGAGAAGTGCGAACGAATCAAAGCCCAGTCGGCCTCTCTGGCAGAGGCGGCAGCAATCGAGGCCCGACTCAGGAGAGAGCTCAGGGAGAATGAAGAGAACAAAGACTGTGATAATAATAGAGCCAACGATATTAATAGAGGAAATGCCGTTAATCTGAGTCGAAGTAAATCTATTAATAAGCAGAGAATCGCTGCCTATTCGACAGCTCTGGAGTCGATCCAAGCAGACATCGAACCCATAGATCAAGAAGAAGACATACCGTAAGAGCTTTTGTTTATTTGCTTTCATTTTGGACGCAATAAAAGAATTGTTAGAAATAATGCCTAAAATCTGTTGACTTCAGTGCCGGCGGAATACCAGCGCGTAATTCAAAGGGAGAACGACTGCTATTATTCATTGGAATTATCGATATTCTGCAGAGTTATAGACTGAAGAAGAAGTTCGAGCACACGTGGAAAGCACTACTGCACGACGGGGTAGGCATGCCATCATACCTGTGCTCTCAGCGCTCATTCAATGCTAACAGTGATATATTTGTTGAATAGGACTCCATATCTGTACATAAGCCCGGATTCTATGCGCAAAGATTTTTAGATTTTATGGCCAAAACTGTATTCAAGAAAATCCCTTCCCGTAAGACATTATACTCTTTACATCTGTTCCTCACTATCGATATCGTACTAAATGTTCGCATTTCAGCACTTGTTTGACATTCGGAATGTTATTCAAAAAAAAATCACAATTTTTTTATTTAATTGTAGCAAAAATTAAAAAATACACAAAACCTCAGCTCAGCTCAGCTCAGCTCTACTTAAGATTAAAGTGAATCTAAAATAGACTTAACATTAATATTAAGCCAAATGAGCACTAATTCGTTGAATCGAAAAATAGTTTAAACTTATGATAATTTTTGCAGACATTTGGTTCGATTGAATGTCAACTAATTTCAAACTAAATGATCTTATAATGAATTTTACTGTAATATGTGTTGAGTTCTATATTTTAATCCAAACTAATCACTACTAATCCGTAATCCGTATTAAATGTATTGAATAATTGCAAAATTGTTGCGAAAGTTAACACAAAATGCTTTAATGCGTTAATGCAATGAACGGCAAAATAATTGTTTAATTCTGTTTGTCATCTATTCTGTCCTTTCGTTTTCTCGTTCCCTCTATAACCCCAATGCAGTTGATTTGCCTGAATTCAAAGGCCCTCATCGTAAGTTTCGAACCCTGGTCTCCAGCTATATTGGTCTGGGTATGACTGACTCTTCACTATTCTTTTCATACATTTCTTTTCGCTTTTGGTTCGTTTCCATTCCTTTCCCATTCCTTTCGTTGCCTTTTCTTTAATTGTTGTGAACTTTGCTTTAATTACTTTAGTTTTGATTAATACTTAATACTAACCAATGTTTGATTGTTTGCATGCATTCCTTTCATATGTTATTTGCGTCCAATGCCTATAATTCGATAATTGAATCAATACTTTTGGGTCAACAGCTCTGAAACACTCGCCATCGAAGCGTAAACTACAAATACCTAACCGTCAAAGACCGCTATCGACTGGTGAGTCAGACATCGATGGCCTCAAAGAATATCCCACACGTAAGCCATTTGACCACAAATTGGATTATAATTAAATGAATTGAATGTTTATTTTACCTGTCATTCAGATCCCGATACTAGTCGTATAGTTAACAATCCATTTCCTTCGGGTGGACCCGTAAATAGGTTTCGATATTCCTCAGAAGCGGTGCCCAGTCTTAGAACAGTTGTCATAAAACAGGCGGCGAGTAAACAGTCGGTCGCTATTCCAGAGAAGACCGATATTGTGAGGTATTATACGAAATATCACAATAGTATACAATAGTATTCAATATTAGTATCCTTTCAATCGATTTCTCACTTTTATACTTAAGCTATACTTATAGACAATATTTTTAACTTATATTCTATTTATCACTGATTTCTATGTATTCTAATGAATGACTTTTAATTGCATTTATTGTACAGTAGTTTTACATCTCTTACTCGTTATTTATTTTTTTTAATTATAGTTTTTATACATTAATCACAAAAATATTGTTTAATTTTCTTTATTCCAACTGTTTTTCCATTCGTTTATTGAAATTGTTTTTAAAAATCTGATTAAAATATTGTTTTCCAATGAATTCATTCAATAATTATTTAATGTTTCCCTCATTTCTAAAATCCTTTTTGTGTTTCAATTGTTAATCCCTTTCATATGAATTGGTTTTGCATTTTTGCACTTCTTTTGCATGTCTTTGACCTCTGTTTACACTATAAGATACAGCGCCGGCAGAGATTAACAGACATAACTGTCCGATACCAGGTTTAAACCAAATCTCAAATACTATAACTGCACTTCACTTACTGTACAAAACTGATCTCTTTGACAGCACCGGCTTAATGGGCTACTTAAGCCTGTTTTGTGGTCAGTATTGGATTTCACATAAAACTAATTGATCTCAAACTTGAATTCGTTCTCAAT
The DNA here is from genome assembly GCA_034693305.1 of Eueremaeus valkanovi. Lineage (NCBI taxonomy): Eukaryota > Metazoa > Arthropoda > Arachnida > Sarcoptiformes > Eremaeidae > Eueremaeus > Eueremaeus valkanovi. The sequence goes on along the minus strand of JAQIWA010000325.1, from coordinate 13,056 downwards.
TGGGTTTGGGTCGCAGTTTACAACATATAATCCCTTTAGAAACTCAAACCTTAATTGGGTATAAAATAGAGAAAATGTATCGAAATATATGGCTATAAATGAGCTCTACTCCAAAAATTTGTAAAATTACAGTCACCGATGGTTATTATGAACTAATGGTTGTTATGAACCAATTGTTGAAACCAAAACTGTAGATTTGAATGCAAACCCCAATGTTTATTATTAACTAGTGGTTATTGTGAACTCTTTTCTAAAAGCAAACATGTTCATAATAACCATTGGTGACTGTAGTTATTTTTCAAATGTTTGGAGACGTACTGTATATCCCATTACATCACTTTAAAACAGTCTAACCTAGATTGTGCTCTTTAATTTTAGCAAGTTAAAATTATTTTGTTCGAGGAATTATATGAAATATTCGTATAACTAATGAAAGGATATTATTATACAGTATTAGAAGAAAAGCCAATAATTGAGACCAATTTGGAAGATATTCTTAGAGTTCAGTTAAAAGGAAGAGATTCTCAGCTCAGGTGCACTGCATAGAAAAGATCCGGATCTCGATCGTTACCCCATTGAGAATTTCGGAATATCCGGGAGACTGTAAAATTCTACCTGGTTTACTACAAGGCCTGGTATTGAAGTAATAGATTGAATCAATCGATTATAATGCACTATACAGTATCATATCTATTGTGAACTTGTGAACTGGGTTGTTTATACCTGCCGGCCATCCTATCTTAGAGCGCATAAACATTTGTTTATCTAATAATTAAAGAACTGTTTGATTGCATTCTATTTGTCATTAATTACTATTTTATAAAATAGTTTTTAAGTAATTTCGATCCGAACTCAAGGAATCCATTGTTAGAAAAGTTGTTTTCTATAGATATCTGATATCTTATGTGAGAAATAACACAATAATAATAATGTGCAGCAAATACTTGAACGACATTTGGTTTGATTTCTCGAAAATAGGAAAAATATTATATTTATTATAAATATATTTGAAATGATTGAACCAAAAAAAAAACTGAGCTTAACAGCACTTAACCCAACATTTCATAACTGTATAGCGTATCGCAAATCGCATTAACCGAATCGGAGAGCAGCGTCACCAGCAGTTGTTCCAGTGCCACCTCCTCTGGTCTGGGCTCCACTTTACGCACTGTCACCTGGACACCCCCTCATAGTATTGGAACTTCCACTCCAACCCATACGGAAGGAACGCCTTCTATAACAGAATCGAGTGAAAGCGGAGATATCGGTAGGTCTTATAGTTTGTCATTATTTGTGGCTTAAATTCCTAATGATTGCCATCACTTGCAAAGCCTGTCCGACAACACCCATACGAAGCCGTAGTTCTACTCGTTATTCGCATTCGAGTGACTGTTCAGATGTCGGCGCAGAGAACCCGAACGACGCAGAAGTGGTAAGAATTGAAGTTTAGACTAATTAGTGCTGTATTTGCTTGTCTGCTATGGTCTAACATCACAGCTTTGGGGCTTTGGGTTGTGGTTCCTGTCCCCCGTTCCTGTGCCTTCTCTATTATACAAAACTATTCTCAATTAAAACTTTTTATTGTCATTCCGTCTATAAGTATAACTAAAACTGTTTTCTCTGAACTCCTGATCGGTTGAAGTGTTTAGTCTTCGCTGTCTTTCCTAACTGTGCTTTAACTGAATATTTATGATTCTATTCATTCCAATGATATTCAGTTAATACTGTATTCATATTAATACTGTAGTAAGCCTTAAGTGTATTGCACTCCTATATGAATGTTTGAGAGCCAACACATAACAGATGACTGTTTTGTTTTTTGTTTCTTTTCTCATCCCATCCATCTATAAAACAGTCCAATCAGTCCAAAGCCCCCAACACTACCACTACTTCAGACTCTATCACAGCTCACACTATTGGAAATCAGAGTTTGAGTACAATCGCTGAAGACATCTGAGAACAGATAAGACGAAGAACAGGACTTTCGGTTCTTATAAGTTATAACTATAATAGTGTTCATAAGTTTTCTGACTGTGTTTCCAACTGAGAGACAATCAAACAGTAATTCTGATTTGGAAGCAAAATATAATAATTTATTTTCACTCTAAACATGTAATTCTGTCAAAAAAAATAGTTTTACAGAAATTCTTGTTTTTATTTTTATTTTATTTTTGCATTTATTTATTTATTATTTAAATGTTTTTAAAGATTTTCTTAATTGACTTAATTTTATTTGAATTACAAACCAATTGTTCATAAATATTGTGATATGTATTGACTTGAAGTGCATTTCAACGACAGCTAACCATAAGATGTATTAAGACATGAAATCATTATTAATAACTTACTTAACATACAATTGACATAAAAGTTCATTCAATTAAATATATGAATAAATTTATTGAAAACGTATTTAATCTTAACTAACGCTTAATTATAACAATAATTACATAATGTTTGCACTTTTTGTTTCGCACTTTAAAACAGACACATCTTTGAGAGGAATTGTTGGATAAGAGAAAACAAATTGATTCTAAAGATCCGCCAATTCTTGCTTTGAGTATAACTGTGTGACTGTGTGTCTCCTCTGGGCATAACTGCAACTCTCATAGAATGGACACAATTCCTAAAGACTTAACAATCCATGACATGAATCGACAAATGCCATCAAAATTCTCAATAAATAGTCGCAAAAATGAATTTCAAATACTTATTGAGAATATTCTTACTCTAAACTCAAATTATATGTTGTTATTGCTGTTAATTGATTGTCTGTTTTGTCCTCAAATTCTTTTGTCTAATAAGTGTTGAGATTCTCTGGTCTTCTCTGTTGAGAGACATAACTCAAAAAATCCATAATTAAGCCAATGGTTAGAAAACTATTATAAAATCGAAAGCACTTTATCTCAAATATCAATAAGAATTAAATATTAATTAATTAATAAATAATAATAATAATCAAAAATGTTGTCGAAGTGACAAGAATTAGGTGTAAATACTATTATATATATTATACATATATTTATCAATATTTAATAGACTTTTAAATTAATAACTTATTTAACAAATTTTAAAATTGAAAAATCATTCGAAAACTGATCTAATTTTTAAATTATTGCTTCAATTCTTAAATTATATTTGAGTTGTTGTTAATTATTAACCATTAATCATATGAATCATATTTAATAAAATCCATTAAAACTATTCAAATGGCGTTAATATAAACAATAATTCATTCAATTAAAACCAAAATATGAATTCTGTTATACAATAAGATATATATTTGAACAGGCACAGGCACAGGCTAGACTAGAGCCAGTCGGCTCAACACCAAAAACTGGGGCACTATTTCACCAAAATTCTTAACTCCTGGGTTATTTTGCTATGCTATCAATATTAGTCCTGGACAATTCCAACTCCAATTGACTTTTATTGGGAAACAATTATTTCAATTATTAATTTGAATTTGAATTTGAATTTATTTTGTTTATACACGCCGTCAGCTCAACAAAATGCTGATAATCCTGCTGGAGCGTGTCCTTACATATAAATTAAAATAGAATAAAATTACATAGTTAATATTTACATTTTTTCAGATTAGATACAAATTCTTTAAAATCAGTTATTTTACGTAGATAAACATCTAATTTGTTGAATATATTTACACCTGAATAAAAAATAGAATTTTTAAGACAGGTTAATTTATAATTTTCAGGCTCTAGCTCTAAATTAGTAACAGATCTGAGTTTTTTATTAAAAGTTTTATATTTGAAAAAACTAAAGCACTTAATAGCAGACAATTTATTAATGCATTTAAAGATAAAAATATTACTAAAATAATTGCGTCTACTTATGAAAGGAAACCAATTTAGGCGATCAAAGAGTACACTATAATCATCGCTCGAAGAGCTGATTACTCTCGAGGCCTTATTTTGCAGTTTTTGGATGCGATCGGTGTGAGACGTATAGGCAAAACCATACACAGCAATGCCATAGTCTATGATCGGTTGAATAGTGGTCTTGAATACAATGTTTAGGGCATTATTCGGTAAAAAGTGTTTGAGTCGTGTCAGAAGACCAATCCTCTTACGTATCTTATCGGATATATACTTAATGTGTGGCGCAAAAGATAGGCTCTGGTCAAAAAATATACCAAGAATTTTTGTGTCGCGCACTCTTTTTAAAGCATTGAGACCGACATTGATGTTTAAGTCTTGTGATGTACGACCGGAGATATCAATCAATAAATAATTAGACTTTTCTGTATTAATAGTTAATCTGTTTGTTTGCATCCATTGATTGATTTTGTTTAAAGATCTCTGAATTTTCAATTCTAATTCGGCGTAAGTGTCGGCAGAATAGACGAGAGTTGTGTCGTCTGCATATAAATATGCTTCGGCTTCTAAATCGATGGACAGGAGATCATTGATATAAATAGAAAATATTAATGGGCCTAAAAGGCTACCCTGCGGTACCCCAATCGACACCTCTCTTATATTAGATTTTTGATTAAATTCTTTCACAAATTGTTTGCGATTATTAAGATATGACGCGAACCATAAGATTGCTTGAGAATCCAAATCAATTCTGAATAGTTTATAAATAAGAATCTGATGGCTAAAAGTGTCGAATGCCTTGCGCAGGTCAAGTGATATTATGCAAACTTTTTTCTTTCCATTAATTAGTTTCAATATATTGTATTTGATTGATAAGAGACAGTCGACACAGGAGTGACGGTTACGAAAACCAAATTGATTGTCACTCAGAATATGATTTTCATTAATAAAATTAAATAACTTGGTATAAACCAGACGTTCCATTATTTTACTAATGATAGGAAGAACAGATATTGGCCTAAAGCCTATAGCCTATAGATTATTGACATAACACATGTATTTACGTGTTGTGCTGGTCTTCCTCTCCAACGCCTGGGCACCTGACCTCTTCAATCACGACTCCCGACGGTGATCACTAATCCATCTTCTTGTTCGGTTAGGGTGAGTACGGGACGGCGCCCAGTATTCACCCCGAACGTCAATGACTCTGACTCTGTTTATTTTGAAAGTATTTATTCAAAGTAATGAAATACGACTCAATACAGTAGATAAGTGCGTGCTTTCAGTTCGAGTAAACTCCCTCTCTGTTCAAGTCTAAAGACGAAGTGACTGTCTCTGACAGCCTTTGCGTCCTCATTCTCAGTGAGCAATGATGATCGCATGACTCATGACTCGGGCAACTGGCATTCGGGCGACTGTACGAGTTCCGAACTCACATATCTAGTTTGGGTGCTCGCATCCCATCTCCAGTTTTCGTCTATTGATTGAACAGAGGTTCGGTATGTGAACAAAATCGGCCATGTCCTCGGCTCGTATGTCTATGTACCCATCTTCAGATTTCATTCGACGTGACCGATTTGTTGCCCAATTTCCTTTCCGTATCCTTCTCTTTTACTGAAGTGAATGGAAGATCTATCTAAGGCCTGTAGATATGTTATAGTCACCACATTCTGAAGCGAGCTGTGACCAAACGTCACCAGTAGAAGATTATTTTCTTCCTATTCTAAAAGATGATTTATGGCAACTTTCGTTACTTCCGGCGCACTTTTGACGCCAAAGAGCCTTTTAATTTAATTCCGATTTCACTTTAAATTTTTAATTATTCTGACTTTTTACTTTAATTTCAACGGACTTCACTTTTAACTTTTCAACTTTTTAATTTTTTAATTTTAACTTTAATTTTAAATTTAACTTTAATTCTCATTTTAACTTTAATTTTAACTAACTTTGGGGGACACTTATGCTCACAACACTTTTGCGGCGGTTTGGCTCCCACTAGTTGCCAGTTTGGGTACCAGCAGTGAATCCGATTTCGGCGGAACAGGGGTGACTTGCGTCACCACAATATATATCATATCAGTTCAGATAGAATGTTGCAATAACATGTGCCGTCACAATGTAGTGATTCAGTCAAATCGGTTTTCGCAAAAAAAGGGTTTATTCGTCCTTATGTTAAGTCCGAAAATACATTGATTTTAGGCTCAATTGCCTTTAATGGGCCTCAAGTGCCTTTGCCTCACATTACATTTAATTTTCATGACAGCATATAATCATTTAGTCTCAAAAAATGATAAAAAATAATCATATTTTTTATATGAATAACAATTAATTTTTTAGCTAATGTTTTGTTCTGTTTATCTAATTATTAAAAATCATAAATTGATTACAATTTAACTATAATTAAGTTAATTTAGTTTCAACTCTAATTATACTTTAGATGAAAGCAAAGTTTGCCAAACGTATGCATGCGTTTAGAGTTGAATTCAAGAGTAAAGTATTTGCGCTTTTGGCAGTACTTTCCATTAGTCCTGACTCTGTTGTACTGTTTGTGCATCTGTCTAAACTTTCCATTAGTTCTGACATTTATTCATGTTTATTGTTTTTATTGAAGAAATATTTGTCAGATTCGCCAAACACCCTGGTACTTCAAACAAAGCCCGTGCTGTACACAGTTTGAGCTGGCAAACATGCAGTAATTGAATTTTGTCGAGGTTGTCCAGTTGTTGAATACGGAAATTCAATTCGGATGATTGTTTGATGACCTTGTGTTATCCGCATTATTTGGCGGAGAACTTGTTTTTTGAGTACAAGTTCTCAGGTAATCGTCTCTCAACCAAATCGCCTATTTTTAGTTTGAGTGGTTTGTGTGTTTGATCTTGTATTTGCTTTTTCATGACCTTGAAGCGTTCGGTTCTTCCCTGTGCTTGTTGACGTGAAGAGTCTGAGTCGCAATTGGTTTTAATCCGGTCTTGTCCATTCAGTAGGAAGGCAGGTGTTAAGCCGGTGATGTCGTGTATAGTGTTTTTGCAATTGTTCACAACATTAGACAAAAGAGTAGAACACTTAAATGTCGGTTTTTCTCTGAGTGCGAGTTTGATTCCGGTAACGATCGTTCCGTTGACCTTCTCGCAGGTGCCATTGGTTTGCGGATGAAAAGGGCTGGAGTTCAAAAAATGGCAGTTCTTTAAGATGAGGAATTGGCGGAAAGTTCTGGACTTATAGTTGTCATGCTGTAAGTGAGGATTGCCTTAGCGTTTCCGTGATCACTGAATATCTTCGACAGAAATTCAGTCACCACTTCTGCGGTGTTCTTGGCAGTTGCTTTAGCCCATAAGTATCGAGAGTGATGGTCGATTACCACTGGAATGTATTTTTGTTTTGTCTTCTTCGTGGCTCTACCAATGAAAACCGTGACTGTGGCTATCAGGTCGAGCTGCTCTAGTAGTGATCGTAATATTGCAATTTGCAATATGTTGGATGTGCGGCTGGTTTAAAGAGTTGGCATGAGCGACACGAGCGCACATAGTTCGAAACTGTTTGTCGCATATTTGACCAATGAAGCGTATAAGATAATCTTTTTAGTGTTTTACGAACGTCTGGATGTCCGGCGTCATCGTTTGAGTGTTTGTTCGATTATATTGTTGGGCACTACTAAGCGTTGTTTTTCCCTAATTGCGATACTAATGCAATTGTGTCCGTCTTTGAGTTCGTGTTCAATTGGTGTTTCTGTGCGTCTGACGAAACATACTGGTGTTCGGGATAGCGCGTCTACGTGTTGCATTTTAGTCCCAGCACGGTGTTCGACTTTGAACGTGTATTGCGACAGTTCTTCATACAATCGGTATAGTCGATTCTTTTCGGTATTTGTATTGTCCAACCTATGCAATGCTATATGGTCGGTGACGACTGTGAACGGAGCACCTTCGAGATATATCCTGAAGTGTCAAACGGCACAAACTACGGCCAGGCATTCCGATTCGATCGGGTAATAACGTGTTTCCACGTCAGATAGATGGCGTGAGATGTACACAATTGGTTGACCGTTTTGGGAGAGTATGCCGGCGATGCCAATTGACGAGGCGTCTGTGTGTAGCTCGCATTTGACACCGGGTTTGTACAGGCCACGACATGGCTCACAGGCAATGATATGCTTGAGCTCGGTGAAGCATTGTTGTTGTTCTTGTCCCCAATTGATCGTTTAGTCGGATTGTTTCTTGACACCACGAAGGCGACGTGTGATAGGCTCAGCTATGATTGATATCTCGTGTATGTGCTCTCGGACATAATTAGCGAGTCCTAAAATCGTTGAAGTTCTTTGACTGTTGTTGGTGCGAGAAAGTCAATGACTGGTGACACTTTCCCTTGGACACCTGATGTCCAAGAAACTTGATTGTTTCTGTGAAAGATTCGCATTTCTAGACGAAATCTCATTTTGTCGGCGTAAACATTCGAATAATTTGGCTAGAATGCAATGCAATGTGTGTGTTGCTCTGGCGAACATCTCTGGTGTGTGTTGCTCTGGCGAACATCTCTGGTGTGTGTTGCTCTGGCCAGCATCTCTGGTGTGTGTGTTGCTCTGGCCAACATCTCTGGTGTATGTTGCTCTGGCCAGCATCACTTGTGTGTGTATTGCTCTCTAGCCAACATCTCTGGTGTGTTGCTCTCTGGCCAACATCTCTGGTGTGTGTGTGTTGCTCTGGCCAGCATCTCTGGTGAGTTGCTCTGGCCAATATCTCTTGTGTGTGTGTTGCTCTAGCCAGCATATCTGGAATGTGTGTTGCTCTCTAGCCAGCATCTCTGGTGTGTTGCTCTGGCCAGCATCTCTGGAATGTGTGTTGCTCTGGCCAACATCTATTGTGTGTGTTGCTCTGGTCAACATCTCTGGTGTGTTGCTCTCTGGCCAACATCTCGTGTGTGTGTTGCTCTGGCCAGCATCTCTGGTGTGTGTGTCGCCTTCTTGCCAACATCTCTGGTGTGTATTACTCTGGCCAGCATCTCTGGTGTGTTGCTCTCTGGCCGACATCTCTGGTCTGTCCCTGTCTTCACTCTGATCGGGCTCTGCATTTTCTTTGATCCGGCTCTGCATTGTCTCTGATCTGGCTCTGCATATTCTCTGATCCGGCTCTGCATTTTCTCTGATCAGGCTCTGCCTTTTCTCTGATCCGGTTCTGCCTTGTCTCTGATCCGGTGTCTCTGATCCGGCTCTGCATTGTCTCTGATCCGACTCTGCTTTGTCTGATCCGGCTTTGTCTTGTCTCGTGTCCGACTGAACTGTTACTGATCCGGCATTGCTTTGTCTCTGATTCGGCACTGCTTTGTCTCTGCTCCGACTCTGCTTTGTATCCCATCCGGCTCCGCATCAGATCGGTTCTGCCATCAGATCGGTTCTACCATCAGATCGGTTCTGCCATCAGATCGGTACTGCCGTCAGATCGGTACTGCCATCAGATCGCGGTTTCTGGCCATAATCAATTGTTGAATTCAATTTATTTTAAGAAAAGGTTCATTAATTAACGCTTAACCCGTATAGCGGGTAAACTATGATCCACTGGAGATCATCAGCTGAAAGGAACAGGTCCAGGAATTTTGATTCGGAGCACTATCCGTCGTGACCGCACCTCCCGAGATAAGGAAAAGACCCCTCTGTAATGAATACAAACATTAATTCCTTGAATGGCTTATCTGTCATTCCGTCACTGCCTCTATTTCAAATTCGCCACTGGATCTGGTTCTGATCCTGCCTATGGATCAGATCTGCTTCTGCTTATGATCCGCCACTGGATCTGGTTCTGATCCTGCCTCTGGATCAGATCTGCTTCTGCTTGTGATCCGCCATTGGAACTGGTTCTGATCCTGCATCTGGATCAGGTCTTGTTCTACTTGTGATCCGCCACTTTATCTGGTTCTGATCCGCCACAGGATCAGTTCTGGTTCTGAACCGCCACAGAATCAGTTCAAGTTTTCATCCGCCACTGAATCTGGTTCTGATCCACCACTGGAACTGGTTCTGATCCGCCAATGCATCTTGTTCTGATCCTGCCTTTAAATCAGATCTGGTTTTGATTCTGATCGCCAACTGGATCTTGTTATTATCCACAACGGGATCTGGTTCTGGTTCGCCACTGGATCAGATCTGGTTCTGGTTCTGACACGCCACTGGATCAGATCTGGTTTTGGTTCTGATCCGCAACTGGATCAGATCTTGTTCCGGTTCTGATCCGCCACTGGATCAGATTCAGATCTGCCACTGCATCTGGTTTTTATCAGTCACTGGATCTATTTATGATCCGCTAATGGATCCTGTTCTAATAGTCCTCTGGATCCGGTTCTGATCCGCCACTGGATCTTGTTCTGATCCGCCACTGGATCTTGTTCTGATCCGCCACTGGATCAGATGTGGTTCTGACCCGCCAATGGATCAGATCTAGAATATGGCTGTCGGGATTATGGCTGTCGGGATTATGGCTGTCGGAATTATGGCTGTCGGGATTATGGCTGTAGGGATTTATGGCTGTCGAGATTATGCCCGTCGGGATTATGGCTGTCGGGATTATGGCCGTCGAGATTATGGCTGTCGGGATTATGGCTGTAGGGATTATGCCTGTCGGGATTATGGCTGTCGAGATTATGCCTGTCGGGATTATGGCTGTCGGGATTATGACTGTCGGGATTATGGGCGCAACCGCCAAACTCATACACCACTCTCACTTCAACATAGGTTCTCCAAGCGGGGCCATTTCAGGGCCGAAGAGTCTGGCGATCCCACGATCAGCCAATCATCACAGCAGCAATTTTGGCAGAACTGACAATCATTTTGTCAATAAAAACATTAAATATAAATAAAAGTCAGAACTAATGGAAAATTTAAACAAAACACATAAACAGAACAACAAAGTCAAGACTTATGGAAAGTTTTGCCAAAAGCACACATACTGTACAATTGAATTCAACCCTAAACGCATGCATACGTTTGCCAAACTATGCGCTCATCTAAAGTATAATTAGAGTTAAAATTAATTTAACTTTTCGGGTAAAATTGTAAATGAATTGTTTTTCACATAAAAAATATATCTATTTTTTATCACTTTTTAAGACTTAATGATCTGCTTTAATGAATAATATGTATAAACTGAAGGCAATCGAGCCGTTAAAGCAATGTATTTTCAGAGATACCATATGAACGAATAAACACGTTTTTGCGAAACACGTGACTGAACTGTGACGTGACTAAACTGTGACGTCCGATAGCTGTCTGACTGTTTGAACTGATTTGACACATATTATGGTGACGCAAGTCGCCCTCAGAGTTCCTATTCCGGCCGAACCCGAATTCACTGCTGTTAACCAAGACGACAACGAGTGGCAGCCAAACCCCCAAACTATTGTGTGCCCAGAGTCGCCAAAATGTAATGCAGAAGAATGTGTTTCAACTACAAATATTTTTAATAAATTTAAAACCAATCGAACGAATATATCGTATATTTCACTAATAAAGAAATTGCAATCAATCGGCAAAGTATGAAAAGGAATTGTCATTCATATACCCAACAAATAAAGATGAAATCAATGTTTTGATAGGAGTGTTACTGTTACTATTTATAGATCTGATCCCGAAAATATCAATGATTTGTGGGCTACCGATTGTAGTGGGACAGATATTTTTCGGTCAGTTATGAATATTAGACTATTTCAAATGTTAATTCGGAAGTTGAGATTTGATGACAGAAATGATAAAGACTAAAATAAAAATCTGAACGCAAAGCTTATTTATGTTTTTCACCCATGAATGTAGAAACAATTTTGTTTTAATAAGACGGCGAGATATGGAATCAAAATATTTAGGATATGTGAAGCCAAAAGTAATTATATGTGGGACGCGGAGGTATATTTGAGAAAATAAACGAATAGAAAAACAGCTAATGATTTGAGCCAACAAATAGTTGACAGACTAACAATGAGATTGAGGAATAGTGGACGCAATATCAATTGTGATAATTGGTTCACATCCTTTTTTTGGCTGAGTAGCTATTGTTACACAATCTTACGCTTGTCGGAACTAAACGCTCTAATTAAAAGATACAAAATGATATGAAAGTCTACAATGAAAGAGAAGAATATAAATAAATATTATTTTAAATTAAGAATTATTAAAATATTTCGTTTTGAAGGAGAACACTTTGTTATTCAAGCATTTCAGTAATGGAAAGTTGACATTGGTTCCTTATGTCCGAAACAAAATAAAAAGAAAAGTCGAATTATTGCTCAGTTCTGTGCATAGATACGAGGCGATCGGAAATAGTGGTACACCAGAAATGATTAAATTTTACAACAAAACAAAAGCCTATGTCGATACGTTAGATCAGCTCGTAATGACAAACACCTGTGTTCGGGCGACCAGACGATGACCTCTTTGCCTATTTTAGTGCATAATTGCCATTGCAGCCGTGAACTCATATGCCATTCATGAACACCAATTCCCTAATTCAAAGCTAAGTATCCATTGAAAGAATTCATTAAACCTTAGGCAATGAATTAGTGAAAGATAACTTCAAAAAGAGATTAGAATTGCCTAACATCTCTGGAAGCTTACGAACAACTATTCAGAGAGTGAGCGGACTCAACTCACAGGCAAGTGGTTCTCAATCGAGTATTGAACGATGATCAAAATCGAACAATACGAGATGCGACCTTTTTGGCCGAGAAAAGGATCGGAAGCAGAGATTTGTGAAGACGTTCACTCTTTGATCAAATACACTCAAGAAATAAATAGACAAACATGCTTAAACGCATCTGGAGCCTAAACCCGATGATGAAATTCCATGACAATTCCTATTCTTGTAGAGCAACTTGAAAAAAAATTTTTCTCCGCGGCGAGTTTTTACTGCTCCAGCACCGGTAGCACTGAACTAACACTGTTTCCAGGGCAAAAACCACTAGGGTTACAAAAGATTTTAGCAATTCAAACTGATCCTTTTTGAAAAGCATCGACGTCATCTTTCAGGGTTTCTTCTAAATCTATTGCGTTTTTGCACGGGATAACTTTATATTTGCAAATTGTCAAAATTCATCAGGCTCTAGAGCAAAAACCACAAGGGATAAATAACTCTGAGCAATGCAAAATAATCACTATTAAAATATTTTAAAAACAAGACTGATAGCAATATTACGTTAACTCCGCTCCGTAGAAATTTGAGTAATACAGTTTTACAGATTGAGCTAC